>JAQFVV010001800.1:0-46254 GCA_028023455.1 Epiperipatus broadwayi | reverse complement strand
ATATATAGTAATGGTTAGAGCTTTTTGCCTTAAATATAGATGTTTAAGAATCTAAAGGTGTGAGTTTGACTCATGTGAATACTGTCACGGTCAGGCCAGCAACAGCTGAAGAGTTGTATTGTCTATTTCTGTGTGACTAACTAACAAAACAGGCAAAACTCTCTTCATATGGTGGTCACCACTCAGTTATAGTCACAGTAATCAATGGATGCCAGAAGGCTTGTACATAAAATCCCTATCTAGTGCCTACTCATCCTGCATCCCCAGGCCTAGCTTCTGGCTTGTGGCCTTGATCCAGTGAGGAGCTTTGGATCAGAGAGCACTGCACCTAGATCTTAGGATCTAATGCAACCCTCCAGAAGCCACCTTTTATCTCTACTTAACTACAAAACTATGAGAATAAATTTGAAAACACAATACTACACTTTTTCAATCTAAACCAAGGCGGCTTATATAGTCATATGTGTCTGAACCTAGTTCAGTACCCATACCTTTGCCCTCTGGCATCCATTGATTACTCTGGTTGGTACTGAGTGGCACTACTATATGGAGAGTGTTTTGCCTGCGTTTTAACAATGGTGATGTTGCTAGCATAAGAAATAGTGATCATGTGATGTTTAGTGGTTTAACACCAATCCTGCATAATAGGATAGTGGTGGCTATGGTTGTTAAAGAGCCAAAGACACCAAAATGTATGGGTACTGAACTGGGTTCAGACCCCATATGACTATATAAGCTATTGAGCTTAGATTGAAAATATTATTGTGTTTTCAATTTAATTTTCATAGTTTTGTAGTTAAGTAGAGATAAAGTTGGCTGCTGGAGAGTTGCATTTAGATCCTAAGATCTAGATGCAGTGCTGTGGAATCAAAGCTCCTCACTGACAAAGGGCCACAAGCCAAGAAAACTAGTCTGGTGATATTGGATGAGTAGACACTAGACTAGGGATTTTTTACACAAACCTTCTGGCATCCACATTGATTACTATGACTATGGTTGGCACTGAGTGGCGCTAAATATATGGAGGGAGAGTTTTTATTCCTGTTTAACTAACAGTAATGTGCTAGCATAAGAAATAGTGATCATATGATGTTTAGAGTGGTTTATTACTAACAGGTTGCTGGTATTTGAAAAGTTTAAATAAAGTTTAAAATTTTCTATACATTCAACATTTACCGACAGATGATGGAAAAAGAATCAATATATTATCACATAAAAAACCACATTTCTAATAACAACAACACCAACAAAAAATAGTAATTTTAATAATAAAACACTTATTGGTATTGATACAATTCACTTTTTTAGTTGTGAAGAATCATATGCATAATTTTATTTTTTTTACAAGAGTGGAGATTTTTGTCTTCATTAACAATCATGAAAAAAATGTAATATTTCCCTCTGGGCCAGGGTAATTTTTTATTCACACACTTTTTTTCAGTCATTAAATATCTTATTTTTCTATCTAATTGATCAAGTTACTGTCTCTTAATGAAACAAATATATTTACAATGACATTAATTACATACATTTTTTTATTCACTAGTAGCAATTATTGAGAATCTTTTTCTTACTAATATCTATACATGTTATCTTTTGATGTAGTAGTGCATTCATCTATTATATCTATGATCCTCAGAGTTCACACCTAGATCATTAAATCTTCGAAAAATTTTTTTGAGATCGCAAAATTAGGGTTAGCATTTTCTTTCAATTAATTTGGACTAAACGAAATATACCTAGCCATTTACATTGGAGAGAAAATGAATATGAGCATATATATTTTTTAGGATAATGGCAAACATTGTCAAACTCCTATGGACTTCCTGAATATTTAACCCATCATCATCGTTTTACATTTTAATAACTATTTTGTCATTAACAATCCTTTTTTTATATATATATAATGGGATGGGTTGCCATGGCAGTCTGATGGAGTCATAGATATGTCAAAGGTTGCTGCACAAAAACATTTTGGAAAAACAGTAACTTAAGACAACTAAATTTAATTTATTTTTTTAATATATTGATAATATAGTTTGTGATGTGATTTTTATAGTCTATATCAGGTGTCGGCAAACTTTTTGCCACGAAGAATCATTTTTATTTACCCCCCTCCCTAATGAGCCCCAAAGAAAGCAGTATCTCCCTATTGCCTCCATTAAAGAACTACAGGACCCCCCCCCCAATATAGAACCACATAAGAAGAGTTGGAAAATATGTTCATGAAAAAAATAAGAATTTCTGAATGGCTGCGAAGATATCTGAATGTTATTTTAGTAATACAACATAATAGAATTGTGTAAAAATTCACTTTGAAAAATAAATCAATAAAAACAAAGAGCCCTTGACAATTTCATTTATTCACAAATTTCTAATATTTAAATATTCACCAATATACAATAATTACTATTGATTCAAAATAAGGCTGAATTAAAGAAACAATTTGTAATGCGCATTTTTCTTTCCTAGAGTCATCAAAATATTTATTTGCAAATTACAAGAGGAAATAAAAAATGTGTTTATGTTTATTATGATAGAACTGGGATCAAAAAAGACACATTTTGTCAGGGTGGTGGCCGAGTGGTTGGCTGCCTTACAACAACTGTCCCGGGTTCGCTTCTCGGCTGACGCTTTGACACATTAAAAAAGGAAGAGACATACTTGGCTAGTGAGCCATAGTCTATCCGATCCCTAGTCTAGATATTTAAATTAATTCTTTACTCATGTAAATAGAATTCATCCCTGTATTAATAAAAAGTGGGGGCAAAGCATTTTACCGATCTTTACTTAAAAGTAATACAAACTTCTATATTTAAATAGTGCGCCATAACAGTACATAGATAAATATTTCCATGCTCATTTTACTATTATCCTATTGAAACAAACAATTTCCACTAGACACTATTTCATCCTTTTTTTTAAAAAGGAAATATTTTATCAATAATGATTAATATAATATAATTTTTAATTTGTTTCCTAAAGAATAATTTTAGATCTATCTCAACTCATGATAGTAATGTGTACTATCAGCATGATTGTAAGTCTAACAGAAGTATGTTTTACATTAAAAAAAGATCATCATCATTTTCAACAATCATCAATCCAGTGCAGGATAAGGATTCTCCAAGTTCAATTCATCATCTCTAATCTCTAGCCTAACTTCTCCACATCACACCAGGACACTTCCTTATTTCGTCCATCCACCTCACAAGTGGTCTCTTTCTGGCTATTTTACCATCTCTTGGAATCCAGTTTAACATTTCAACTGTCCGTCTATTATTTATCATCATAAACGATAATAAATGAAAATAATGAATGTATATTTATACTGTACACTAGTTACATAAATCGTTAATATAGCTATAATGCAATGTACTTCAAAACACAGAATTATATGTTAGACATTCACTGTATTGCTATATTGCTGGTAGTTTGGTAGTACTTACTGCATGGTTTGCATTATAACTAGAAATGGACATGAACTAAAATATACCATCACATTCTAATTGGTTTTGAAGAAAACACAATATATTATTCCACTGCTGTCAATCTGCCTCCTTTTTGAGTTTCACATACATCCATCAATTTGACTTCTTGCTTGAATCATGAAGGAGTCTCAATTTGCCTGTTGATCTACTAACCTATATTCTGTCTCAAAAATATACACTAAAATCTATTATGGTGCATTGTGCTCCAATCGCAGAGACTACAATGTTTTTTTTATTCTTTGCTTAACAATTTGTGCATTTTGTATCTGTATTTATAATCAAAAATCCAATAATCTTTACAGTATTTCTTTACATGAGCATGTCTTTATTTTGCATGAAATGTTTTGTCAGTCATCAATCAGTATTTATCAGTCAATTATCAACATATTTATTGATATATCTATAATGGACATAAAGTGTATAGAGAAACATCTCCACGCTCTTAAATTGAGATGCTTTAGATTGGCCTATATGACTAGAATGTAGGTTCGGAAGAGCGCCATTCTTATCTTTTTCAAAAGTCTATCTTGTGTTTTAGTTCAAGAGTATTCTCAATACTCAACAAGATATAGTTGAGATATTACACAAAACAGCAACAACAACTGTACAATGCAGGCTTAGGATACAAAAATTCTTACTGTTTAATTTAATACTAGCATATGCTAGTGAATAAAATTAAATATTACATAAATTATTATTATATATGTACTTAACTTTCACCTCACCACCCATTCTCAAGACACCCACATATAGACATCTTAAAGAAATAAATTACTCCAAGATCAAATTCATGCTAAACCAGCACTCATCAGCTCAACCAGGCCACTGTCTCTCACATATATCCTTATCATATATTCAGTATTATAAAATGTTACATTTTGATTTATAAACATCAAATCTACTTCAACCAAAGCTTTGTCACGATTCATTCTAGATAAATACACTAGTGTTTATCACCAATCGTTTGTAAATTAGTGATTATCTTTAGCCCAGATATAAACTTTAAACGTCACTTAAAGATTAATAAAACATATACACAAGGAGTGATTCAACTTCATTTATCTTTTTCTCTGCATGATATCTTTTATAGATGGATTTAATAATCTTCACTCCACCATATAATTATTAGATGGAATGGAGAGTGGTGGGTTGTGTGGAAGTCTGTGCTCATACCCTAATATTACATATAATATTATGTAATAGGGATTCGAACTCAGACTTTCATACGACCTTCAACTCTCCATGCCATCTCATATTGCTGACCCACCTGATAACATACATGATAAAAGAAAATCACCAATATAATGTATTTCATGCTAAACCAGCAATCATCAGTTGGTCCAGATGTGTGTAAGCTTGTACAGAGTATTAAATTACATATTAAAACATAGTGCGTTAAAGGTGTGCCCATCCCTCGCATATGTATGTAAATGGATTATTCTCTGGTACATGAGGGGTCATAATGACTATCCTCAACATAGCTAGGATGACAACCTTGGCACTAACGTGGGCTTTGAACGTTATATCATCAGATTTTCAATGAAATGGATGGCTGAAGAGTTTGTGGGTTGGAGTAGTTTAAAGCCTATCCATTAAAGTATGAAGAATGGCTATCTTAATATAAAGCTAAGCACTGATTGTATATATGTGTGGAGATAGTAATCTGGACCAACTGATGATTGCTGGTTTAGCATGAAATACGTGTATTGGTGATTATTTATCTTTTCAACATGTGTGTGATCAGGTGGTTTAGCAATATGAGATGGCATGGAGAGTTGAGGGTCGTGTGAAAGTTTGAGTTTAAATCTCTTATATATTACAGTATATATGTGCAGGTGTGTGTAAACCTGTACAGTGTATTAATTTAAATATTATGTAATGTAAATACTACAATATTTTTAAACATTTCTCGGAAAAATGTAATTCAATATAAATAATAAATACAAAACAAGCCTTTCTTAGTATACATGTTGCATGTATTATTTATATTGAATGTTATGTAATATAAATAAAAACAAAAAATAAAATAATAGATAATAAAAGATCAAATTATAATTGGTAAGGGTTATTAAATAGAATATCAGTGTGTATATTTTATTACGTCACATAATCATCAAAGTTTGTCACTGTTTATATTTTATCTTTTACAAATGTTTCATTCTATATTTTAAAAAATATGTTTCGTATATATAAATAACAATGTTTTTTTTTTTTTTTAAAATAAAATAATTCTTTAAAACATAAGATTTGTGAATTTTTGCTAAAGAAAAAAGTAAGTGATAGGTTTGGGAATTAACTAAGAAGATAATGTAAGACAGCTTGTAAGAGGTTTACCTGCTTACAAACTGACGTCTTTTTTAAACTGTCTTGCGTAATCTTTAAAACCCTATTATAAAAAATGTAGGTAAATCTGATTTACTTTACATTAAAAATAAGCTGTTATATTTACTTTGATAAAATTGTAATTAAGATAACAATATAGAACAAATCTGTATTCTATTGTTGCAATAAAATTAAAGATATACAAATTACATCACGTCATCCGTTACGTTTAATCAAACTGACGGAATATCAATAATACGTTGTCATGGTAACTACAAATAGGCAGATTCAATTCATTGGCTTCATAATGAATTGCTGATGTTCTATTGACTTGGTTACGCATGAAGTCTGTGGTGATGTAATTTATATATGCTATCCCGCTAGTTATTAGTACATATGATTTCGTATACTGTATATATATAATATTGGAAATGCCTTATAATGATTAGCCTATTCATCTTCATTGCTTACCATTAGAAGTTTACATCACCAAGTAAATTTGAGTTTTTTGATTGCTTCCAAATAAGCTCGAAATTATTTCAACAGGTGGCGTACAGCCAATTGTGCATCAATGAATATTGGTATGTATCTGGCCATTTTCAGATAGATAATAAAACCAAGAATGGAAGTGTCGAAACCATCATTATCTGCTTTTTTTTCTATTCCTTTATGGATCAGTCGGTTGATGAGACCATTGCTCTGCAGGAGTCTATTTAACAGCTGTTTTGCTGCCTATTTATCTACCATCTGTCTATCATTCCATATATCCATCCAAACATCTATCTATCTATCTATCTGTCTGTCTGTCCGTCCGTCCGTCCGTCCGTCCGTCCATCCATCCATCCATCTATCCCATCTATCTATCTATCTATCTTCTATCTATCTTCTATCTAACTACTACACTATCTATCACACACACCCCACCACACCCACATCTATCCATCTATCTATCTATCTATCTATCTATCTATCTATCTATCTATCTATCTATCTATCTATCTATCTATCTATCTATCTATCTATCTATCTATCTATCTATCTATCTATCTATCTATCTATCTATCTATTCATTCATCCATCCACAACTCATCTGCTATTTATCTATCTACAAGTATAATTGAATGATTAATAGCTTGGAAGATCATGCTATATTTAAGCACACAGCTTACAAGTTAAAATTTAATCCAGCAACCTTTAAAATTAAAGTTTATTTCTCAATTACTGCACAATATTACACAGAGCTCACACACTCTCTCTTTATCTTTACATATGTATACAATATATGTAATAGAATGTGCCCTGGAACATACATCATTTAGAAGGTAAATGAGCTGAAATCCATCCTTATCCTCAGATATACTTTATTTGCATTCTTACAATTTTATTTTGCATATTCTTATTCATAGCATTATTTGTGCTTATGTTTAGAAATCAAAACAATGTCTTAAAATGAGGTTCAATTCTTGTATTGTCACAGCAGTGATAAAGTGTCAGATTCTGGACCTAAAAGTCATTGATTCACGCCCAGCTTTATCATTTCCATGCTCAAATTTCTTATAAACTCCAAAACCATAAAAGAACTTATCATATATATATATATATAACACATCGAGATTACACAAAGACTAATTTATTAAGTAAAAGAAATACTCTCAATCCAAAGCACAAGACAAACTTTTTTCTAGTTTTGTCTTGAGAGACTTTCATTTATTTAATAAACCGGTAGTTTCAATATTAATCTCGATATGTTACATAATATTAATAACTGGAAATACCTTATATATATATAATATTTAAATATATGTAAATCAACTATACTAAACTTAATATAATTATAGGGGATTTGAGCTCAGACTTTCAAGCTCCCTACATCTATCCAATCCATCTTAAACACCTGATACCTGTGACCACAAATATGTAAAAAAGATAAATGATTTCCAGTATATGTATTTCGTACTGAACCAGTACTCATCAGTTAGTGCAGATCACAATCTCCCACACATATATACAATCAGAGCTCACTTTATATCAAGATAGAAAATTTTCAGACTTTAATGGACAAGCTTCATCTGTCTCCACTCTCCAATTCTTCAACCACCTATTTCATTGAACATCTGAGGGTAGAATGCGCAAAGTGCTTGTTGATGTCAATATTATTGTCATACCCATGTGACCTCAAGTCAATCTGACCACTCATGCATAGGCCCTTAATATGTCCATTTAATTATATTGTCTATACTAAACTTAATGTAATTATAAGGGACTTGAACTCAGACTTTCAAGCTCTCTATATGTATTGTAACAGTCAAGTTTGTACATTCGCATAACAGAATTCAGAATCCAAGCAAAAGAGACCGAAGCTGACCAGACTAGGACTGTAACATCCCGAGTCCGACCGCACTTCAACTCATAAGCCAGGATTCCAAGACTCAAGACCCTACGAATGACCACCTTGAAATTACACGTAGTATACCTCTTTCCACACAGCCGACATAGGTCACGGAGAAGCAATAAGACTCTGATGAATAAAAGAAAGGTTCTTAATTGACTAAAATATCACTAATTTAATTTAACTTAATGCATAGTTTTCACATATATAGACTATAAAGGATAATTAGAATTGGATTGAATTAAATCAATAACGAAACAGAGAACGAAATACATTAAATTAATTCTATATTTATTTACAACTCATATCTATATATATCACTTATTTACAATAGCATTCAGTGTAGAATGTATAAGCATTTGGTAATTCAAAATCACTTTACATAAGTAATCATTAAATTTCATAGATGAGTTTAACATGTGCCCATCTTAGGAATTGTTTACAATTGATGCATAATTAATCACTACGTTATGTCTATAGATCTCGATGAGCCAAATCCTATTACATTTGTGGCTGGTATATAAATAATTATATTAAACTTTGATCATGAATTCATTTACTAAAATATACAATATGATTTAATGACGAGCGCATAAACCAGCTCAAGTAATGATCGATCGAACATGGCTTTCGAGAGAAAATTTTCAGAATGCTGAAAGCGTTATGTTAAGGTGGGAGAGTTGGCTGAAATAAGATTTTACCAATGCGCTATGGCACAGGTAAACAATAATAGGAAAAGTCGCTCTGCGGATGGATGAAATAACTTCAGGGTTCTTGCGACAAACGCCGGTACCCTGTAACCGATCGCAATGCTGCGTGAAAAGGAACATTGTGTTCAGGAATGGCGGGGGACTTACGTGCTAACCTGGCCTTGTATCAGGCTTCGCTACTGCTCTACCCTATAAAAGAAGATGTGCTGGCAATGCCGTGGCTCCATTTTAAGATACGTATATTACGTATAGCAGCAAAACGAGAATATTTTTATAAAATAATATCACATCCGCCAAGCAAAGAATAGTATATTTCATACTATGACATACGAGTTAATAGCATATTAGCTCTATCAAATTGGGACCAACTCTTGTGTAGCCTGATAATAAATGTCTATGCTACTAAAGGGAATATTATTACATCTGTACTTTGACATGTTCGATCTATTAAGTTACTTATAGATAATAAATATTTAAGGAGGAAAAGTATATTTCTATGGACTTAAGAATTTAAATGTCAAATATACTTCTAAATATGATCAAGGCTAAATTTAATTCTAAATAAAACTAAAAGGTTAAGTTTTTAAATGGTTGATTATAAAAGAGCCACATTTCACATATTAAATCATTTAAATAATAAAAAATATAGGATTTCAAAACAGCGCAGAGAGTTGACGCAAACAATTTACACGAAGATTTTCAAATAATATCTTCTTAAAAAGATGAAATTAAGTGCCACTGTTTCGAAATATTGGCATATAAAATATAATAAGCATTTAAAATAAAATAAGCAGAGAAATATAGACACAACCGCAGTGATATAACTTTAAACTAAATAATTTACTTTGAAGTGAATGGAAAATATAAATGTCAGATTATTTAAACATTAACACATTAAATTTTGATAGCAATTGACGTATTTAAAATATTAATTAAATGGATTTAAGTTTTGGGTAAATATTAGTTTTATAATTATTTTAAAAAGAAAGTTAGCTAACTTATATAGATAGATTTACATAAAGAATTACACAGAATTACACAGAGCTCTGCGGTTTGAAAAATAAAACGGTACCGGTATGATTTATCTGCAAGTTCTTGGCTGTTGGTTTGGTTTAGTTTGACTGGGTGGCATCATCTTTCCCATTATGTTAGGCTCGTCTCTTCTATCGGCATGATGGTGGTTTAGGCATTTCGACGAGAGAAACCCCGTTCTCCCGTGGAGTAACAGCAACAAGATGCCCGCTTTTAGCCGGACATGTTAAACTTTAACAATTGTGAAGACTGGCTACAACTCTCACTAACAATATGGCTCTCCCTCTCTAACAATATGGCTCTCTCTCTCTAACAATATGGCTCTCTCTTTAAAAATACAGAGTATTTATCTGTTTTCCTTATCGGAATCTCTCGCCTCAAGACTCACTAAACTCAGGAATTTAATTAAGTGTTTTTCAATTTATAATTCAGATCTTAGATAACTTATGTTAGAAACATTCCATAAGCTATTATTATAATTAAGATTTTTCATTGCAAACAATTGTCCAATTTAGATTTAAAAATAACTTAATCTTATCTAAGGGGATTTTAATTAGTAAATTTTTAACTAGTTTTATTTTTTACGAATTCCAGGTGTGGTCGTTAATGACACCTGTTTACAACCAAAAATCTTTTAATTACTTGACCAGCTTTTATTTTTAATCTTACATATAATAGAAACTCTTTCTATTTAAAAACAACCTTTTAACATTTTTTTAAAACGAAAACATTTTTAACATATTTATTAAAAATAATTTACAAATATATTTTGATATAGCTTTTAAATATATTTTCGAGAAACTTTTCCCTGAAATATATTTAAAACAAGAAATCTTTTAACAATTTTTAAACATATTCAATATTATTTTTAGATAATGGCTTTTACATATTTTAAATCATATCCTTCTATATAGCACAGATTATATATCCCCATACGAAATTACAATATTAAACAACAAAATTAATAATTTACTCTTAATAATATAATAACCATTTTTAGAAATCTTAAATAACTTTAGTACGCTATAATTTTACTAATCCTATCTAATTATAGCGTTCGTTCGCACGTAAATATATAATAGTTTATACAGACATGAACGAATTTTATATTTATTAACATTTAAATAGGTTCGAACTTAGCACAGATGAGAGTGTCATTAGGTTTGATGGTGAAACGGAAAGGGACTGGAGATTTCCGTTTCAGTATACAATCCATCTTATACAACTAATACATACGATTACATACATGTAAAAAAGATAAATGATCTCCAAGATATGTACTTTGTGCTGAACCAGTACTCATCAGTTGGTCCAAATCACAATCTCTCACATATGTATACAATCAGTGCTCAGTTTATATTAAGACAGCAAATTTTCAAACTTTAATGGACAAGATTCAATCTTCTACAACTCATGTCCTGGGGAATCAAAGCAACATGAGTAATTATTAACAGTATTTATTAATTCAAATTAGCTACATTAAGTCAAGATTAAAAATATTATTTTCAATAATGTTAATTTTTTTCAGTAAGTCAAGAGTTCAAACTTTCAAATTATTTGCTTAAATGTATTTAAATGTTAATTGACTACTATAATTGCGATTGGTGCATCAAACTTGAATCCTGGGTAAGATTTATTGAAGTGGACATCCCAATTTTCCAACTCTAATCTATTGTAAACATGCATAATAAAACCCTTTTCTTTTTTTACACTTAAGCCTTACTTTAAAATACTATTTTTTTCTTGGTCAAAAAATAAATAAAATCCAACGTTAGACTGTTTTTATTTGTAAATGTTATTCCTAATCGATTTTTTTTTCTTTTTACTAAATGCAATATTTTTCTTCTAAGAAAGTTGAGTTTGTTTATCTTTGACAAAACACATTATGCAAAAAATAATTAATTACTTTTTACATTAAAGAAATAAACATTAGAAATATCTCTTTAGAACATTTCTTGTGACAGTTTCAACGGGTACTTTTAATAATACTCATTTCAAAAACAACAATGGAAAAAATATTAAAGAAAGCACACATCATATAGTAAATAATTAAAAACAGCATTTCCCCAACGTTATATATAATGTCTGATTTTTAATCAATCAACCAAAAACTAAACGAATTTTGCTTCACCCCTGCATTTATTAGATTGTTATGTCAATACAAATAAGCACGGAGGTGTTGACAAATTTACTCCCAGTGTTGATTGGTCATAAATTTGGGAAATTAATCATATTATGTTTATATTCACTATTACATCCACAACATTAATCTCTAAAATATCACTATAGAAATATTAGTATTTATCATCTTATAATATTCTTTTCTAATATCTTCAGACTACTCAAAGAAGTATGGAGAGATGCATGTTGGGAGTAACAAGAAGTGATCGGAAACGCAATATATGAGTAAGAGAACAGACAGGTGTTACTGACCTCATTGAAAAAAGTAAAAGATTGAAAACGAATTGGGCTGGAAATATTGCTAGAAGAGGTGATAATAGATGGACAATTGAAATTTTAAACTGGATTCCAAGAGATAATAAAAGACCCAGAAAGAGTCCACATGTGAGATGGATGGATGAAATAAAAAAGTGTGCAGGGTGATGTGAAGAGAAGCTAAAGATCAGAGAAGATGGATTGAACTTGGAGAGACCTTCATCCTGCAGTGGATTGATAATGATTGATGATGATGATGATGATAACTGGTGCATAAAAAGGAATGAAATTTGTTTTATGTGAAATGTATACATTTAAGTAATTATATTCAGTTTCAAATTATGACTTTTTATTAATAGATTAGCAACTCTCTTCATACAATAGCGCCACCTATACAACTAATTGCTGGAATGAAAACATTATTGAGTTTTCAATTTGGATTCGTTGCTTTATACTTGACTAAATAGATAAAGATAACTGCTTGAGGAATGCATTAGATCCAAAGGTCTAGGTATATTGCTCTCGGATTCAAGGCTCCTTACTGATGACAGCCATAAGCTAGGTAATAGTCCAGGTATATTGGATGAATAGGTATTAAATAAAGATTTAAATGCACAAACCATCTGGCATCTATTGATTACTATAGCTTACACTAGGTGGCACTATTATAAAGGAGAGTTGCTATGATTTCATTAGCTCTTTCATGTGTCAAAGCATCGGCCGGTAAGCGAACCTGCAAACCCGGGACAACTGCTTATAAGGCAGCTGTGCTGACCACTCAACCACCAATGCTTGACAAATTTTATTAGCTTGTGCAAGGAGAAGAAATGGTGGTCATGTGATTTTTCATTAATGTTATGAGTATTAATCAAATGGAAAAATAAGCAAAACTTTCATGACTATCAGCTTGCATTCAACACCTAGGTCAGAAATAGCAATCTATCCAATTTATTCTAGAGCTGTCTATTGTAATTTTTAATTAATGAGTACTAGATAAAGTGCAAATAAATCCTATAATAGCTTCTCAGTTAGAAAGGCCAATAGCAAAAAAGTAGTCTAAGATTTGACTAGCACTGCCATCTAGTGATACAACAGATATCACTGACATAAAGTTAACAGGTTGAATTATTACCAATAATCAAATAACCACTGCAGTTAACATGTGGTTTGGTGCACTGGAGGACTCTGTAGTTCAAGGTCTGTGAACACAACCTGTACACAATCCATTTGTATCACCTCTAGTACTCAAACTTAGTATGAACTCCCAAGCAATAATCTATTCAATATTTGTTTAATAAGAACACTTTAAAAAACATAGAATTGAATTATAAGACCTAGTTTATTCTCCACTTATTATTATATTTTTAAATATATATATTTAATATATTTAAAGTATTTAAAATGGATACTGAATTTTTAATATAAATAATAATCCCATATATGTATTTTTTTTATTTATCCTTATATGTATGATAACAATTTCAACTGTACAACAGTCTTCTTCAGAATTGTTAATATATCATATATATATATATATATATATATTATATATATATACTATACACTTATAATAAAATTTTCTATATATATATATCAGTAAACATTATATTAATTACAATCACTATAATTTTGGGTTTATATTTAATTCATATAGTTCTATATATATATTTAATTATACTCCTAGCTATAGGTGGGCAATTTTTATCACCCAAATGAATTAAATATTTTTAAAAAACTTGAAATTTTATTTTTCCAAAAACTTTCAACTGTTAGTAATAACATATAAGTTAGTATGCAACACAATATTTTGAATGGCATTATTATTATTCTTTCTTCAGTTGTTGCTGATTGAACCAGTGGTATTTTAGAATAAGAATTAATTTGGTCTTTTATGCTCACTGAAACTATCCAGTAGTCTATACTATTTTCCAGGTGTATAACTTCTTAATCATTTTACACTTTACCAGTTCATTGATTCCTAGCCTTCTATTTATTTTTTCAGATATATATTTCTTAAATATTTTCATCTTAATAACTTATCTGTCTGAACCCAACTTATGGTCATTACATGTTGCTGAATTGCTCTGCAGACATTTCTCACCTATATCTTCTCACCTATATCATAACAAGTGAATCCTGTCGGGAAACTTTAACTCAGTTTATGGATGATGATCTTTCTTATATAAATTAACAAAATAAATTTTCATTCATAATAAAGTTTTTAATATCCTATATCAGGCATGTCCAACAAGTCGATCGTGATTCGCCGGTCAATCGCAAAGCCATTATTGGATGATCGCGAGGCCAATCTGGCAAGAGCTGTTGGGTAGCAAGTGAAACAAATTAAATCAAAATTTATAAGTTTTTTTTGTTATTTTTGTTTTTATTCTAATTTTTTTTTCAATTCTAGATAGATGAAATAATTTCTCATGTTGCTTTAATTCCCCAGGACATGCAAATAGGGTCTTGATCTTATAAAAATTTGATCTAAGGCCTCTTTGGAGATTTTATCCTTTGAATTATCTAAATGTTTGTTAAGAGATGGAGGTGAATGAAAAAGTAATGTATTTATCTATACAAATATTTATTAGTTTGTGACTTTAAAGATGTAGGGGAGACTAGACCATTTTTTATCATTGGACCAATGATTGTAGGGTGAAATTTTTTTTTGTAAAAGTTAATAATGATTGTGTGAATATTTTTTAAGATTGTATCCTATGCTGATAAGGTCTTGAATAAATAATTTGATGTTTTGTTTCTGATCAGCCTCAAATTTGCAGAGCTTAAGGTTTCTATGAAGAAAATTTTTTATGCCTGCATATTTATGAGTGAATGGAGTATTGGAGTTTAAATGTATACTGAAGGGTTTCAAAATCGTACTATAATCCTAGCTGTTATATCCAGGTCGAGAAATTTTAAATTGTGGAGAATGTTTATCTTTGGACTAGATTGTCAATGTAAAAGAGATAGAAGAAGTCAACTCAATGAGTATTTGGCAGATGGTTTTCTCACTCACATATATGAAGTGTCATCAATGTATCTAAAGTATGAGCAATTATTAGGATGATGTTCAAATTTAAGGATGATTAAGCCATCAAAATTGGAAAGATAGAGGCTACATATGACTCCACTGAAAGAAAACCCAATAGGCCAGTTGTTGTTCATTTTATAAGTTTTGTTTTTAATAGATATGATGATTTCATCACCGATCCAATTCAAAGTATCGATATTTAAGTTTTTTTCATGGTAGTACATCTATAATATTAAAGGAATCGAACTGGGAGTGCAAACCTCTCAAGCGCTTAGCCAATCAGATCGCAAATACTGAGACAGAGAATTTAACAAGAAAAGAGTGGTTCCACTCTCTTATTTACTTGTCTTTCTATATATCCAAGCCAGTCCAAAATACTTAGATTTGAAAGCGTGAATCTTAAATATCTTCACACTCAACTCACTGAGTTCTAATTATAAACATACAGCATGAAATCTTTTGATTTACTACGCAGTAGTTTTTCAATGTTATAACTTGCAGCAATATATGTAAATGATATTTATGGAATAAATGCAAAGAACAGAGCCATATAGTTTTTTGACATCAAGTGAAGCAACTTTACAACCGTGGTTAATTGGTATGTTTTGAACTTTTTCAATAAAGTCATATAAGGATTTCAAGCTTTATTCATTAAAGCCAAGGTCATCAATTAGCTATGAAGTGAATGACATGATATGAAGAATCACTGAAATCAAGAAAAAGATAAAATGGAAGATTGTCCATGTGTTTGATGTTTGAAAAGATTTGAGGAATGGCAGCAGCAGATGGATATATTTTAAAGTAATCATGCCCAGAAGTGCTTTGCTGTGATGTTTTCTCAAAATTGAAAGAATGTACCAATCCTTTCTGGCCTTCAAATTGTAATTATGAATTTCAATGAAACGTAAAGCGGTGAGTTGTTGGCTGATTTTAAAATCAATGACAATTTAAAAGAACTACCCTATTACCTTTGTCTTCCTTAAGACAGATAAAGTTTTTCGAGATAATAAACTTTCTAGCAAAATTGATGTTATGAAATCATTGATGATTGTTAAAACTTGGGAGAGATATTTTAGAACGTTCAAAGCTTTTTCAATAATTCTTTCTTTTTGAATGTTGGCTTCAAATTTGGATTTGAACTCAGCGATAATTTCCATTTCAGGACAGCACCAGTTGTTTCCAATAAACCTGGAACCATAGTTTAATGTCTCAGCAGCATTGTCAGGGATTTGGATGTTTGAGAGATTGACCCAGTTTTGGGGAGTGTTGGTATTAGGGCAAATACACTTTTGTTTATAGGCTAAAAAATTGAATTTCTTATAAAATTTCCTTTTCAATGTGGAAAGTATATTGTTGCACTTTGTGACAAGAGAAGTAGGAACTGGGAAGTGATGCACCATATGGCGTTTCCATACGTAAGTAAAAAATGTAAAATAGTTTTAAATAGTTTACTATAGGTCAACGGTCTTTTCAACAATGAAAATTCACCAATTTTACAATTTCTGCATGGTAAACATTGGGTGATCTTTCTTCTTTATTTTACCCAAAACATACTTAATTTATGATTAATTTTAAAAAGTTCGCTGATTTTGGCTTAGGGCCAGTTACCTGAAGGAAAATTATAAATCCGATTGTAATTTGAAAAAAAAATAAATCTGTATTCAATTCAGTAGTAGGTGCTATAATATCTGGGAGCGATCTGTACACTTCAAACAGACATATATGCTTATATAAATTTTCACCGGTAGAAATAACACTGTGGCAACTTGGGATTATGATTTAATGCATAAGCAATGCAACCATTAAAAGAATATTAATATTATAAATACATATTAACAAATTATTTACAACTTAACTAATTACAGACCCAAAGGTATACATGAATCATAATGAAGATCAGCGCAATGTGTTAGAGTTCCTAGACTTGCTTTGGCACATCCAGAAACAAGCCTCTCCACAGTAGAAGCTAATTAAGGCAACATGTGATGGTGTCCAACACTGTGGTGTTGCATGTTCATGTGCATTCATGTAGGTTCCACCAACAAATATTCCTTGGTTTCTCTTCTAGACCATGTGCTGACTTATTTAATTAATCATTAGAATTTCTTTTCTAATTAGTTCACCATTCAGGTCTTGCTGATATTGTTAAATATATATTTTTTATCTCTAGATGCATCGACTTAAGTAAAATCTTCTACATTTTAATTGTTATTAACTAATTAGTTCTTGATGAAATTCAATTAACTTTTGAGATTTCAAGGAATTTAATTAAAGTTATTTCCTTGGGTTACAATTAGTCTTTTTATATAAGGGATTCGAACTTAGACTTTCACATGACCCTCAACTCACCATCTCATATTGCTGACCCGCCTGATCTCACACACACATTGAAAAGATAAATAATTACCAATATATATATATATATATTCCGTGCTAAACCAGCACTCATCAGCTGGTCCAGATTACCATCTCCACACACATATATAATCAGTGCTCAGCTTTATATTAAGATAGCCAATTTTCATACTTTAATGAACAGGCTTCAAACTACTCCAACCCCCCAACTCTTCAGCTATCCATTCTTTTATCTACTGATTTGATAAGTTTTAATATTACATATTTTATACCAAATTTCTTATATTTATTTTTTAAAAGTTTAAAAGTATATGTATTTCAATATATATGCATATATATAACACAATTGTTTATATTTATTTTTCTAGTTTTATATGTGTATGTATTTTAACATACACATACAAACATAACAGTAGACATTTTTAATTATATATATATATATATGAAAGAATACAAGTGTATTTACAATTTAAAAAACATCAGTTTGGACCCACTTTTATTTTGATTATTTTGCAGATTAAAGTTGAAAAAAAAAAGAGATTTACCAATGAGATGGATTTATTTCATATCATCATTAATAATTGGAATTGACTTGATGACTCTTAATTGTAAAAATTTACACCCACATTCATCCAAATAGCAAAATGTTTAATTTCTAGCTATAGGTTTCTAATTGACAAAGTACATACTTACATATTAGACCTGCTGTAACATTTTATTATATGTGTCATTCTGCCAATAAATTTCTAACCTCACAATCACATCAAATAAACCTTGGGACCTAATCAAATAATATGTATACTGGAACTTCTCACAAATTTAAGTGATAAATTTGTACACAAAATAATAAAAACATATTATGATACTAAATAAAAACAGGGAGTTTGTAAGTTTTTTGATTCATCATGGCAACTGAGATTAGAACAGAGGCAACTCTGATGGAAGCTATCAAAGAAAATATGGATGAATGCATGACAATTTATTCAGATTGCTGGAAAAGGTATAAAACTAGGGACTTATTATCTGATGGCACATTGATTTATATTTGGCAGAATTTATGTGGCAGAGACTGCACAAAAAGATGACACTTTCATTTGCATTCTGGATGATACCACAGTGATTCTGTTTTGATAAAAGTTTACTAATTTCTTTCTTTTAACAAAATAAATGTAGTTGGATATATTTCTCAATCAAGATCTAGTGCAATTGTTATATCACATAAACGTGGTTTAACTCTCCATTTAGTAATACATGACCCAGATGTAGTTTTTTTTTATCTCTCCATTTTGTAATTTTCTGCCATAGTTAATTGACATTTTTTTGCTTTACTGTCTATTTTGTAGTTAATATATTTATTATTTTCAATTTGTAAGAATTGTCATTAAAATTTGGAACTTACTGCCTACTACCGAGGGCGGTGCATTTAAATTGAAGTAGTAATGTTTGGAGACCTTTTGCAGTGAAACACACAATTGTTTCATAGTGACAATTCCTGTTATATATACATAGAAAGAATGTTTAGATTTTAAGCAAGTGAATATTGTTTATATATATTTTTTAAATTTTAAGTACAATTTGGGAATTGCTGCCCATGTTTGTGGTGGAAGGATGTCATACTTTACTCCAATGGGGGGGGGGATTGTGATGGCAGAATGCCTATTAAACACTAACAAGTACCTATTTTATTTAATATCACAATGTGTGTGTGTAATGGCAGAATGTGGAACCTTTCTCCAGTGGGGGAGGAGGATGGTTTTCGAAATGGCAGAATTCTGTAATAAAAACTCACAACTACCTATTTTCATTTTGGTATTGTAATGTGCTTTTATTATTTTTGTGTCCAAATTTATACTATCAGTCTGCTAATAACTTACTTTGTGAAAATGTCATGAAATAACATGTAAATGGGGTCTGTTTTTAAAAATTTATCACTTAAGTTTGTCAGGAGTTTATGTGTGCACATTATTTGACAAGAGAAGATTTGAAAGTTATTGACAGACTGATACATATGTGAAATGTCACAACAGGATTAATACATAAGTACCACAAAGGATTACTGCCTTGACAAAAATATAAAGCAATGAAATACTCAGAAAGAAGATTCCTAGATCGATTCTCATTTGAGTAAAATTTTAAAAAATGTTACATCTTCTGTACTCAAATGACATTAACTGATTGCTTGGATGCTTAAACGTCACATCATGTATGTACAGAGTATTAATCAGTATAAAAAATAATGGGCTCAAGTTAATGGTTATATATATATTTTTCATGTGTTATAGCATCGTCTGGGAAGTGAACCCATTAACCCGAGACAACTGCTTGTAAGGCGGCTGTGCTGACCTCTAGACCACCAACGCTTGACTATATTTTAAAATATTTTAAAGCCAAGTTTTATTAAGCTAAAATATGTTCGCTTAAAATCTTTTAAGTCCTGAAAATCTCTTCAGAGTTTTACAAATCCAAATCCGTTGATCTAACAAATATTTGTAAACACTTAAATTGATTTTATAAAGTGTAATAATAATATTAATATCTCTATTGAATAATGAATGAAAAAAGATTGAAAAAAATAAGATCACTTTTATCATTCCGCGTCCACAAAAAAATCATCATCCAATTAAAAAAAACAAAATAATTATAACACAGTATATTAATAATAATTTTAGAATTAAGTATGATTAAATATATATAACAATTTGTAATTAGAACATTTAAAAATCCATTTATTTTTTAAATCTGTCAAATTATTGTCAAACTGTAAGATATAAATTTTATTGGTGTCCTAGCAACTTTGATCCTTAAGGATATTTTATAGTGTTGGATTGATTTAGCAACTTTTAACATGAAAAGATAAACAGTCTCCCAAATCTGTCAAATAAAATTTATTTGAAATTTTGACAGATTATTTTGTAAAATCAATGAGTTCTTGAGTAACAAGTGTCTATTTTTGTCTAAATTTAATCTCGGAAGAGACTTGGAGTGACAATGAAAAGGTCAGGTAAGGTCAAAAAGGATGTTGTAAAAACATTGAAAATTTGTAGGCATTGATTTTTAATTTGATGTCAGCATAAAATAATATTTTTTTAAGAATAAAATCTACTTTGAAATGACAAATATTTTAAATCTATAAAATGCTGTATAGAAATAATTTAAAATGTCATGAATAAAGATTGCATGCTTATCTATAACTTTATTACTTAAAATAGTCTTTGTATATACTAAACTGAGCATTCAATGACTACATTAACTTACATTTAACGTCTGTATTAACAGAGATTATCCACCCTAACACTTTAAGGTCATCTTCACAATCGGATAACCAAGGGTAGTTTCAGTCAAATCCTAGATTTATTTCTGGCTATAGGCCTATGATCATCAGTGAGAAACATTGGATTGAAACATATTCTTCAAACAATATGTTTACTTCTTTTATAATCAAACTAATGACTTGAATTTTCAACTCCATAAAGCTCCGAATTTGAGTCAACTTGCTAGTGTCACATTTATATAAAAAAGTTGATAGGGTTCAACATTTTGGATATTAAAATTTTTGCGTCTTGTATAATAAAAGAAAAGATGTTTTCTAGGTGGTTATATAGTATAATTCTCAGTAATGAAGGTACTAGTCAGAAACTAGATTGTGAAATTTACCTGCTTCTGCTGTCTAGTGTTTCTTTGATTACTCATGCTTACAATAATGATTTTTAAGTAAAATGGTAGTACTACTAAATTAGTACTAATATCATATTTTAATCTGGATGATACCCTTAACCCTTTGAAGGTCCAACTCCTCCCTTTTTATTTGAGACTTCTAGTGTAGAACTTCATCCATATTTCAACATTTTATTTTTATATTTAAATCTTTCTTATACATCATATATATATTTATTACAGATGTAAGCCTTCAAATGATAGACAATCTAAAAGTTAAAATTTGAACTTTGCAATATAGAAAAATAAATTACTAAATAGTGTTCTTAACTATAACAATGGCGCTTTGCATATTGGACATAATTTTGTATATTTAAAAAGTTCGTAAAAAAAAATATTTTTTTTTATGAGTCTCCATTTTTGAAATTAAAAAAAAAAAAATTTAGATATTGTTAAAGAATTCATAATTAAAGTCGTTATTATTAAAATTTTAAAAATAAATTTCTTTCCCACTGTTTCCAAAAGCCATTAGTGTTAGCCATTAAGAACTGCTTCTACTTTGGTGTAACAAACTTTTTATAACTTGTCTTCGTAAAAATAAATATTTTAAAATAAAATCTAATTTAGTTATGAAAGTGTTTGATTTAAAATAAGTATTTTATAAAAATTTGCATAAATAATCTTAAATATGCAAATAAATTACAAAAAATTATAATTTTTCTTTATCAAACAAAATATTCATAAATCGCTTTCAGCCCAAACAATCAATCAATCAAAAATCATGACTGCTATTGAGATGAACATGGGGTAGGTCTGGCTTCTTTAATTTCCTGAACATCTGATGATACTGGCATCTTCAGATTTTGTTTTGAACTAATAATTTTCAAATGATTTCTATGGGAAAAAAAACTATGTATGGTAATTTGATGGTATAGATTTCCACAAAATAACAAAGAAAATCCATAGCGATTACAGCATGACCATAATCCTAAAAACAGGTCAAAATAAGTAATTTGATATTTATTAGATAAGTGTATGTGAGATTCATTTTGAATTTCCAACAGTATTGGTAAGGGCAAGCTTAAAATATCAAAAGCTTAAGAAATAGATTGATTGATTCATTCTACTCTTGGACATTTATTAATGTACAGGGTATTATGTACTGATGGATGACCTGAGAGGATATTGTTTTGCACACCTTAATTATGTATACATCAAGCTATGATAATTTCATGATTACTATTATTAGCTTCTGCTTAATTATTTGAAGGTTATTAAAACTTAGATATAATGCCATCTATATTTTTTTATCTGCCTGATATATTAATTTCATTGTGAATTTTTACCAATGTTGATAAGGATAAGCCTATAAACATAATCTTAAAAAGTAGATGGTCCATTCTTATTTTGATCCTTGCTAAATATAGAGTATGTTTATCCATATCCAGAAGAGGCGTGATATCAATAGTATGATTCTCTTTTTATTTGAGAACATGATACTTTAGTATTATACCTGCTGCACAGAGAACATTTATATACATGTGTCATAGATAACAACTGAGGGAGAATGGAATGTCTTCCCTCCCCCACTTTTTGGAATCATCAAAACGGGTATTAAATTCTAATGAAATGAATGTATGTATGTGAAAGTAATATAAGGTAATATAAATTGTGTAACAAATAAATTTTTCATTATTGGATAATCTCTAGTCTAATAAATGACTCACGTTCAGTATATACATTATACTGGGAGTCAAATATTACAGATTCAACCTCAATTCTGTCCATTCTTCTTCTGTATATTTAAATGGATATATTAAGGTCATACATATGAGGGGTCAGAGTGATTTAAAGTCAACATGGATATGACAACAATATTGGCATCAATAAATGCTTTGGGTATTCCATCATCAAATTTTCAATAATATGGATGGCTAAAGAGGTGGAGGGTGGAGAATATTGAAGCCTGTCCATTAAAGTTTGAAGATTTGCTATCTTAATATAAACTGAGTACTGATTTTATATATATATGGGAGGCATGGTCTTGACCTACTGATGAGTTCTGGTTTAGCATGAAATACATATATTGTAAATCATTTTCACATGTATGTGGTGATGTGTATTGGTTATAAAAGATAAAGTGGATAGCAAGGGAACTTGAAAGTCTATGTTCAAATCCCCTCTAATTACATCTAAAGTTCAGTATATACATGCTTGTAGTCAGATAAAATAAATTCTATAACTGTTTGACACTTTTATTTTAAGTAATATAATTATAAATCAACAAAGAAGAATATGTATTATTTAAATTGTTTATTTATTAGTTACATTTTTTTAATGTTTCATAGCTTAAAAGATTCCAAGAAAATAGGAAAGAAAATGAGTACTTCTATCTTATCTTTTAAATTTCCATCTTTCAGAGTATATAAGATATTGCATTAATTCTAAGAATCTTGTCACATAGTAATTATCAAATCTTGCCATGCCAACGATCTTGGTTTCAAGTTTATATTAGATTGATCTTGGTCATTTTTAAGGTTATAAAAAGTTTAGGATGTAGCTTTTTGAACATAGTCATCATCATTGTCACCATTATCAATTCACTGTAGGATGAAGGTCTCTCCTAGTTCAATCCATCTTCTCCAATCTCTAACCTCACTTCTCCACCTCTCCCCTGCAAACTTTCTTATTTCATCCATCCATCTCACATGTGGTCTCTCTATGGGTCTTTTATAATCTCTTGCAATCCAGTTTCAGATTTCAACTGTTCATATATTATCATCTTTTTTAATAATATGTCCAACCCAACTCCACTGCAGTTTCTTAATTCTTTCAATGATGTCAGCAAGTATATTCTCTTACTCATGTATCTCATTTCCAATTTCTTCTTGTTAATCCTAACATGCAACTCTCCATACTACTTTGAGTGGTATGAAATCTCTGTATTGCTCTTTTGTTAAGTGTCCAAGTCTCAAATCCATAAGTAACAACTGGTAAAACACATTTATTAAAAATCTTCCTTTTAAAACACATAGGCATATTTCTTTTTAATATTGTTATTTCTATCAAAAGCACTCCAACCAAGTTTAATTCTATGATTAATTTCATCCATTATGCTTACATCTGTACAATAATCTAACCAAGGTATTTGTATTTGTTAACTTCTTCTAATTCAGTCTTTTGGTAATGGTTGGTAAATTGGTATTTAGCTATTCTTAGTTTGAGAATAAAGGCTTCAATTAATGTGGTTGATCAGATACGTATCAACAGGCCAACTGTTAAGATAAAAATACAATACTGTGATGCAGTCTTGGGGAAAGAGGTATCTCATACTTTAACAATGAACTCATGGTTATTTTTATTTCTCTGTAAGAATAAAATTTAGTGAATATTGTAATTATTATTATAACTTGAATATTTTAATGTCTACATATACAAGCTTTGCCCAGAATTTCATAGAAGCAATGAGTAGATATTTTCTAATATGTGTTTTTTTTTATATTTAATCTTTTCATTTTTATAAATATATTTGTTCAATTTTATAGTATATATATCATTTTAAAATTTTTATGCCAGTTTGAAAAATTTAAACGGATGGAGGGTGTAAAATGCTCTATAATAAATAGTTTGTTTTCCCCTTACTTTTAGAATTATTTTATGAAGAACTGAAAATTATAATATATAACTAAGAATATTGAAGGACACTCTAGGACTGTGGTGTGCCACCTTTCTACACTTGCGACCCCATGTCCAGACTAATGTTGTTATCGTCCTATTATAGGTATTACTCCTCTTATTTTTTCTGACCTTCATCCATCTTCTTCCTTCGTCCTATCTTCATCATTTTCTGAACTTTGGTTTTTATTACCCATTTATCCATTAACATTTTTAATTTCTATCATGTATGTAAAAATGAGAAATAGGGTTTAAAAATATTTAATTGTAAACCTTGTGACCAAAAATAAATATGATAAATGTATATTAATACTTGGTTCTTAGTAGATCAGTTGATTTGTAGCAATTACAACTTTTTTAGCCTGTTTTAGAAAATGTGTACCTTTAAGAATGCAGTACCACGTATCAACGTTGGGAAGATACTAGCACGAAGAACAAAACTCTGAGAGTGATCAGGAGAAATGAGAGCCATATGATCGAAGTTACGTTACTGTGTGCTGTTTATACAAAGCGTACTGCAATATAAAAAAAGAAAGTGTTTAAACACAAAAGTGGTCAGACACACAATAATGAGTTGAGCAGTTTTCATGTATTTTTTAATAGTTTTTGGTTTTTTTTAAAATTAAGATGTATTATTTAACATGAGAATTTCTCAAAATTTTCATGTGATGTGATGTACTGTAGCTTCTCCTTAAACGGAGTCAAGAATCTCTCAACAATTATGCCCAGAGAAACCTGTTAGCCACTTTATTTTCCATTCCCCAGTCTAAGTTTTCTCATATTCTGCTCCATCCCATTTTCACAACATAATCTTTGTCAACTCTATGGCCTTTATATCTAATAATTTTTCAGCGCCCTCATGAGGCATCGTGACACATGTTGCGCGTCCCTGTTTTAGAAGGCGCATTGTGAAATAAGATAATTATTAAAAAATAGCTAACTTCTGAATTACAAAAGATAAAGAATCACCAATATATGTATTTCGCGCTAAACCAGCACTCGTCAGTTGGTCCAGATTATCATTTCTATTGCAACTTTCAGTAACATTTGTAGAAAAATTACAATACAGCAATAACTCACTTCATTATATATATACGTATGTGCGCGTGTAAGCGTGTGTGTGTAGCACGTAAATTGTTATAGAAAATGAACATTAACCTACTACGTTTGATTTTTTTTTTGAATATCAAAAATGTAGGCAGTACATTTAGAAAAAATAAAATTGTCATAAAATGTTAAAACTAATCTACTTCGAACAATAAACCTATTTTCTTTTTTTATATTTTTATTTTACTAGAAAAACGGAAATAAGATGGCCAGGTGGGGGGGCACTTTTAACAAAAGACTTTTTTTAAATATAATAATAAATAAATTTTATGTGAAATTTTTGGAAATGGTAAAACTTTCATTTTACATCATGATTTACAAAAAAAAAAAAAAGAAGTTAACTATATTGGTTAAATATTTAAATAAAATATTTTAAAAATAAATGTTGATTATTCCGTAAGTATGCAAACATCTTAAATTAGCTTACAAAGATATAAATTCGAATCAATACATTATACTACTTCCGGCATACTACGTCACAGAATGGCCAAATACCTGTGTGCACATGCGTTATAAGAATAACTTCCTTTATCTGATGCCTTGGATCACTGACAACAATCTACACACATATATAACTCACGATTGGAGCTGACTTTTATCATATAAATAATATGTACAATTTATTAGTACTAAAATATACACACTTGTTAGTTAAACAATAATATACATATATGGTTTATACAAGTTAATGCTGAGGAAGTCATGCCGAATACGGAACTCACTTCCAGCTAAATGATTAGCCTGCCTCATGAGCTCTGGTAAGACTCTTCCAGCTATGTAATTAGCTTGCCTTGAGTCGAGTGTGGATGTAGCAGTTTCCAGTTTAGTTGGACTTGCCTCACTGTGTGGACATCATGATTATGAGTAGAGAGACTACCCTTGCTGATGGCAGAGGGTTTATTAAAGAGCACATTCAGTCATTCAAGTTGATAGAAATAATTGCTCTCTCTCTCTGCCTTGCCTCCAAGAGGTTGACTATTTAATGGCAGACCACCTACCTTACTGGAAACATGCAGATTTGGTGCACAAACCCCAGTGAAGGATTTAATCCCTTTGGGTAGTAACTGGGTGCTAGCCAATCAGGCAAGGAATCTGAATAGTCCACTTCTAAAGGCAAGGTCAGATATAAGACATAGATTCTGACTTTTATAGAGCAAAATTATTATTTTTAATAATGGTATTCATTTATAGAAACTGCAATTGTCCCTAATTGTTTTGCTGTTTTTAAGTCAGCATCAACTTTAAGTATGATCTTAAATTTTTGTAAAACTTTTGACATTACATTTAAAAAATATTTTTATTATATGAAATACTGCACATCAAATTTGAAAAAAATAATAGCAAAAGAATAAAATGTATATGCTTTCAATATAAGCATAAGAAATTTTATTTAATAAACATGGTTGAGCATGGAGTTCTGAGATGGAAAAATTGTGGCTTATGTATCATAAAATGTATTAAATTTATAATAATCAATAAAGCAAGTCATATTAATTGTGACATTGCTTTAAATAAGAGCTTGTTTGAGCTATTGGTACACTCGCAATAAATTTATGAATCTTAATGTGTTTTTTTGTTTATTTACATTTTTTTTTGGACAGCATATAATGGAAGTCATCAAAATTACTCCAAATCTACAACTCAACCAGACTAGCCAAAAAAAAAAAAGGATCTAAATCACAATTAATGGTTTCACTGTTATAAGTAGATTTCTCAAATGTAAAGAACTACAAAATAAAAACATATAAATGCAATTTGTCCACTCTAATTTGAACACTTTTTAGCTAAACCTTTTATTGTACATATATGCATACACAATCTTATGCTTTGACTGCGGGACAATGGAAACATAAGATTGTGTATCTATATATGTACAATAAAAGGTTTTGCTAAAAAGTGTTCAAGGTAGAATGGATAAATTGTATTTAAGTAGGATATTACAGCAAAATAAAGAAAGTGGAGAATTTGGCAATATTTCAAAAATAATATATTTAAACTAAATATTACCCAGAATTACACTTACCTCCCATACACCCTTAATATTAAAAGAATTTTTAAATAAGTTAATTGATTCAGAATCATAAATTTTTAATAATAAAGATTCTTTAATTCTTCTTCTTGTTTCATTTCTCTCAAAGAAGACAACCTTAGCTACATTAAAATTAATAATGTGGACTGTAATATCTTTATCATGGATATATAAAGCAGAATTAAGATATTTATTTCTAACCTGACTTTTATGTATTTTTATTCTTTCATTTAAGCTCAAACTATTCTGACCTATTTATACCCTCTTATAAAAACAAGGGATAATATACATTATTTCCAGGAATAGTCAGTCTTTCTACCAAAAATTTCCTTTGTATTATTTAATAAATTATTCAAAGTAATACCCCTTTTCCAAGCAATTTTCTTATTTCTAAACAAATTGAAGTCATGTATATTGGTACAGTGTAGTTCATAGTATATTAATTTCATTGCCTTATGCATGCTAAATATAAAAATAATATAAACACATCAATTTACATATGTTTTTTGGAAAAATATTATTTTACAATAACATAAATTATAATAATTTTTTTTTTTTATCTTTTATTAATTCCTCACTTAAATTTTTTTCTTTCAAACCATAATTTAAAAAGTTAAAAAGAAATTTAAAAAATCTGCTATATCTTAATATAGATATATGAAATTATGTTTCTGATAGAAGGCAAAAAAGATATCTCTCAAGGTTGAATTGGATAGATGGTATACTGAAACACCACAATTTACTCAGAGAGGTAATAGAGAAGACATCTGGGAATCAGTCCCAAAAATATCATTTTATTTTCATAATCAATTATCTAGACCTTTGTATTTGGAGATGCAGTGAATTAAACCAAATAGCAAATTATAAATAAGAGTGATTAATTCTCATTAGAAACAGTCTTTGGACTGAAGAACAAATGGTGAGTACTCTTCCAAAAAAAAAAAAAGGTCGATATTCATCACTAATGTTGGTTATTTCTATCAAACCTTTAATAGGTGTTATACTTTGAATTAATTGTACAGTAAGAGTGAAATCAGGTGGGAAACTCAGAAGCTAAAGATTATTAGTTTAGTCCCCAGATAAACAAATGTAGAAAACATTTTATATTGACCCCCTGAAATTGAGACTGGAGCCCTCAATCTAGCACTTGGATGCCTGAATATCACATGGCTTCCTGAATAATAACTCTCCTGACATCTTACAGTTTAGCACAGCAGTAAAGCAGTGGATCAAGAAGTAAAATTTTCTGGATTGATTTTCAACTGAGTAAATTAAGCAAAAAATCAGTTTAGACAGTTGAATAGAACAGTTAATGCTCAGCCTGGCATCTGTTTCCTCAACTACCATATGATTGTTTATATACTATTAGCAGTAATTATTATTATGGTATTATTTCATATTAATTTGACTACATTTAGGAGACTTTAAACTTCATAGATTATTAGAACTATCAAAACCAAAGGCTGCAAATTAAAAAAACTTTCATTTATATTATCACCTGCATTTTTAAATTTGACAGCAATCTGTTTGCACCCCCTCATCCATTCCATTATCACATTCATGGATTCTTTTGCATACGTTAGCCCTTATGCACAAGGAAGTGGTTTTCTTTCTTCTCCTTATATCATACTAACTGAGTGCACTTTCAGCATCAAGCATCATAATCATACTTCATGTTAGCTCTTGTTGGTTTCGTTCTTAATCTTTATCAATTTCCTACCAAACATCTGTCTGTCTTCTTAGTTTTACAGAACAATTACCTCAACTCCAATAAAACACTCTTACAAAAACTGATAAACACTTCTTTGATTACAAATTATACAAATCATTGTGGAGTACAATTGTTTAAAAATAAATAATCCAATGGATTTACCATTCAGGAGTTCATAAGAAATGTACATACTGGATGTGACAGAATTGAAATTGATCTGAGAATTTTATGCTTTAGATTCAAACACTTTTATGATTGCATTAAACAGCATAGGCATTTATCTCTTTCATATTGTAATAGTTGGCCACATAAACATCACATGATCCCCATTCCTTATGCTTAAACAAGCTGTTTTCACGGAGGCAAAGCTCTCTATACAGCAGTGTCACAAGATAGAAGCTAGTCTGGGGATATTGGATGAGTATGCACTAGATAGGGATTTTATGCACAAACCTTCCTGCATCCATTGATTACTCTGTCTTGCACTGAGTGGCGCTACTATATGGAGAGTTTTGCCTCTGTGTATAGTTGGCCATTTAAGCTAGTAATAAATAAATCACTTTAATAAATAAATCACTTATACTCTGATCATTGACAGCATTTCAGAAAAGCTAATCTTTTTCTGTACTTTGCCTTGACTTCTATTTATACTTTAATTATTAAAATAACTTTCCACAAATACTTCTTAACTAGTTAAGAAACTCCAATTCTCATATCTTCAAAATAAGAATCATTAGAGAAGTGCTAAGACAGTCTTATCTTTTAAAATAGTTATAATGGAACCCTTTCCCACTATTTGCTTTAATTTTCTTTTTTACTTTAAACATGACAAAGATTAATCTTATATTAAATATCACACTTTTGCTTTTTTGCAAATGTCATTGATTGACAGACTCAGTTGCAATGCATTGGTTAGAACAATGATAAAGGTGCAAATTCAGGGCTCAATTCTTAGATGAGTTTGCAATTTGGGTATTTGAATATCATGAGATGCCTATCACCCAGAGATACTAACAATTTAATTATTATTATTAGAAGACCACTTGCCTTATAATCGTTCCTCTTTCTTAATGTCATTTTATTCTATTCTTTTAATGCATAATATCTATTGAGGCAAGAAAAGCAGATGGATTTAATAGTGTAGAGGATAATAAAAAAGAAGTCTAAGAACGGGTAGATGATAAATGAGTATTTTGCTAAGAATTACTAAATATGGCATTTACTAAGCAATTTTGAAAGATGGTTGGATTGGCTAGGGTATAACTATGTAAAAATATTTTTCACTTGTTCGGAATTACTTGGTAGAAATTAAATTCAAACCCAGATTAATAGGTTTGAATCACATCCCCATTTCCTATGCTTACAAATCTCATCACTAATGATATTTCCTCACTGATGATAGCCACAAGCTAGAAACTAGTCTGGAGATATTGGATGAGTAGGCACTAGAAAAAGATTTTATGCTCAAACCTTCTTGCATGATTGATTACCATAACTTGCATTGGGTGGCACTACTGTATTGGAGAGTTTGTTACTATATTAATAGGTTTGGTGGGTTGGTGGTACTCTGAGAAAACTTTATATATGTATATTTGACTTTATAATCATTTTCAAGTGCACTAAATCTTTAATAACATGATTAAAAACAACCGAAAAAGCCAAATGACTCCTGAAATGCAAATGATTAGTGAATAATTATTAAGGCATTTATCTGGGAAAGTTGGTACCATAATTACGTAAATGTGACACATTCACACTAAACAATATAAAATCTTCATGCAACGAATAATGTTCAATAATTTTTAAAAATAAGGAAGTCAATGCAAGTACTAAAACAATCAATAAAAGGATTCAAGGCAAAAATTATAATATATGTATGCGAGTGCAGTATATGCATATGTTTAGATATACATATATATATTTAAATGATATATCCTATTACTTCATCACTTTTATATATTATTATTGAAATGATAATAGATAAATAATAATGGCGACAATTGTATAGTTAGTTATTATAGAGACCATATGACGTTCGGGCACCAAAATGACAATTGATCTTAATAACTTCATTCAGTTGAGTGAAATGAATTATACCTTTTTCTTTTTTAGTGATAAACTTTTTGGGTACTGAGGATAATCCCGAACACCAAGGTTTATTACGGACAATTATACGTTTTTATTGACACAGTTGTCCTGTAACTCTAATGAATGTTTTATTTGTTAATATTAAAAAATATCAATAAATCTATTAGAAATTCCTGCTAACTTTAAAAAACAGCAATAAACGTATTGTAAATTCTATTCACAGAAATAAACAAAACTAGAACAATAAATTTTAAATAAAATAAATTTAATAATTCAAAATACAGAGATTTTTTTAAAAAACAAAAAGTGATTAATATGGATTATTCATGTCGGCGGCTAGTGTTTAGATATATATAATCTTTCTCTCAAACATATCTACAAAACACACGTTTTAATTTTTAAAAAAATTTAAAAAGCGTTTGCTATAATTATAACGTGTATTTTAGTGTGTACAAAGCTTTTATTTTTATATATTTCGATTCAAAATATTATTATTTAATTCAATATATTTGTGATTTAATTAAAGATCACTTTATATTATTGATATAACCTCTGAAATTCACTTAATGTGCTGAGATTTCCGCTAATTTAAAGATTTAACTGACTTATAATCGCAGGACATTAAGTGAATTTCGGAGATTATACCAATGAAATAAAATGATCACTAATTAAATCGCAAATATATTGAATTAAATAATAATATTTTGTATCGAAATGTATAAAAATAAAAGCGTTATATATAATAAAAGACACGTTATAATATAGCAAACGCTTCTTAATTTTTTTTAAAAACTTATGGGTGTTTTGTTGATATATGTTTGAAAGAAAGATTATACATTTAAACACTAACTGCCGATATGAATAACCCATATTAGTCACTTTTTGTTTTTTTTAAAAAATCCCTGTAGCTTGAATTATTCAATTTATTTTATTTAAAATTTATTGCTGTAGTTTTCAGTTATTGCTGTGAATAGAATTTATAATAGGTTTATTGCTATTTTTTAATATTAACAAGCAAAGCATTCGTTACTATTACGGGATAATTACGCCGCCGAAAATATATAACTTTCCGTAATTAACCTTGTTGTCCGGGATTATCCTTAAGTACCACTTTTTGTCGTCAACTCAAGTTTAACATATAACAATTTAAAGTAATCATTTTGGTGTATTTGAATTTTAGACAATTGTTAGATTTTTTTTTAAAAAAAAGATAAACTAATTACTTATTTATATTCTATTTCATTTAAATATCTGAAAGTTCTAACCAATACTATCTGAATAGTTTTCTTCTTAACCAGATTTCCTAGCATTGAGAGTAATTTTGTTTCATCTTCAATTTCCTATAGGTTTTAAAGTTCACAGCTTCTCTTTAACAGGAGTTGAAAAAAGATTTAACTGAAGCCTTAAAAATATTTTTGCCGATCAACCCTAGGATCTATAGAAAATTACTAGATTTTAATTACACTCTTTTTTCATTTTAACTAACATTTTACTTTTGTATAGATATTTAAACTGAGAAGTAAAACTGAAAAGAAAAACCGCCGCACACACACGTGTGTTATATAATACTTTATTGATTATATATACATAAGCGTATACAGGTAAAAATATGATTAGTGACTGGTCTCCTTCCATTCTGCCTGCAGCTCCATCTGTGAATCAATAAATGTATTATATAGAACTATAGTTTAGCTATTCACCATAAAAAAGTTAAGGTGTTAGCATGTCTAGATCCCTAATTACGACATGAAATGTGACATTTATATTTGTTATCTTAACTAATCACTGAACAACCCACTAACATTAAATTTTGTTTTAAATTTGGTAAAACTGTTATTGAAAGATTGGAAAAGATTTTAAATTACATGGCAATGAAGCTACATGTTGTGAGAATGTTTTCGAGTGGTTTGTAAGATTTCATGATAGCTGGGAAAACGTTGAAGATGATCCATAAAGCTATGAAACACATTGTTACATTTCACTCATAAATCATGATCTACTTATTCTAGTTTCTTAAAAGTTTAATGGTAAATGGTTAATTATATTGCTACATAACACATGCATTAATTGAAAGGTGATGCTTCAGGCAGCTTGGAGAGAGAATCAATCATCTTTTTGTTAGGACATGCCATATGTATATTATGTACATTAATTTTTATCTTTGCTTGTATTTGTAATTCAAATTTGCATTGGTTTGTTTGTCTACACAAGAAAGCAGTTTCTTTCCTCTTTATAATCTAATGCTGAGTACTCCCCTAATCTTAATAGTTAATTAACAATACCATAGATAAATTACAAAAGGATGCATGACAGATAGTATACAAGATCCCAAGCAGCAATCTCTGGCTGCATTGCTGTATGCTACAGAGAATCTAGAACTAATAATTAGATTAGCACAAAAGAAATATTTATATCGGTGCACTAAAAGTAACCCAAAATATGCCTGTGTTTTGAAACCATGAAAAACAATTTGGCCCTAGCTTTGACCTACAGACAGTCAATCTAGTGTGTATGGAACATGATGACAGGAAAAGAAAGGACAAAGAGGGATGATTCATTGCCTACCATAGAAATATAACAAATACTATAGAAAACAGCATCCAATTACTTAACAAATAGAATACTTAAATGAATTAATTTAAATAAAAATAGATCTATAATCACATAAAGCAGGAACAGTAATTAAGAGAACTACAATTATGGTGAACTTCACCAAAAGTGCACCTAGCTTTAGGTTATAAAGAATAAAGAAACCACTTTGTTATGCATATGAACAAATGTACACAAATTTGAATATCATAAACAGTCAATAGGTAATTAATTTAATTCATGATGCAACAGTCAAATTTTAATAAACTAATAGGATAACCACAATCTATTTTCAAAACAACATGTATAGATATCTTTGCCCCATAAGTGGGGCTGTTTGATTATTTTAAGATAGATTAAAGTCTCAACAACATTATAATCATATATCTGTCTATTTAAAGATCTTATATGAAAGTAAAAGCTGGAATCCCTTGAAATCCATCTCTTGTTTATTAAAATTGATAACAAATTGTGGATATTCTAGTATATGTTGTATATATAACTACAGAAAGATTAACCAATAGAGAGTTAGACCCTTAAGTGTACGACAATGCATTTATATTGCAGTGTCAGTTACTTTCTTGTCAAAAATAAAATCCCATAAAAAATAAATAGCTAATGACAACAATAATAGTTATTCTTTTTTATTGCATTGCCAAATGTATACCATATAATATTGTCCATGCACTTTACTACTGTTATACAATGCTTTATTTACTACCCTTTTTTAAAGTTAGCACTTGAGGCTAAGGAATATAAAGTTCTGAAGAGATTGCTGGGGCAATCAAAACTGTAAACTGTGAAAAAGGGTGGTAAATAAAGCATTGTGTAACAATAGTAAAGTGCATGAACAATTTATTATTATATGGTATGACAACAATAATAATTTTATTACTACACATATTACTATCAAAAGCAAACTAATATCAAGAAAATATGGTCATTATTAGCAGTAATGTAACACTGTGTTTTTACATAATTTTATTTTCGATGCAAGGAATATTTTCTCACCAAAATAAAAAAAAATGCATATATGTGTATATTAAATCCATGGTATTTTATTTATTAGTCTTTGTATAGTCTCTATCCTTACATGCTGATTACTTACTGTTGTTTTTTAAGACTAGAATCAATAGAGGTAACCATTCTTCTTCTTTGATATACATATTAGGATATCCCAATAAAAAGGTGATTGGTTCTCCATGTTTTTTGCAGTTCCATCTCCAAATCAACTCATGTTACTATGCATAGTTTAGCTATTCACCACAACAATTCTATGTCACTAATGCATCAAGATCACAAGTTACAACATAAAATGTAACAGGTATATTTCATATCTTCATCCACTGTCATCCATGCTCTCTTTGCCATCATAAAATCTTGAAAAAAACACTTAAAAATATTCTTGCAACTCATAGCTTCACTGCTATACACAATCTAAATCATTTTGTTCGCTTCAGTCACAGTTTTACCCAATTTATCACAGATTGAAATATAAAATACATTGTCACACTAATGCCTTAAAATTTTTGTGGGTGAGTAGCTAAACTATATGATTACATAATCCATCTGTTGATTTAGAGATGGCACTGCAGGTAGTCTCACTGGGACACACTGCTAATTTATATATATGCAATTTGTTTTTCATTAGAAGTCTAGGTTAGTGTCTGACAATTCTGAAATTAATTAAATAACTAAATAAACACTTACACGCATTTTGGTTAACGTCGGAATAGTTTAAACAGTCGGGTGGGAGCGAACTGACATATCTTCTGTGGTTTACGTACCATTTCGCGAACAAACAATGCAATTAAAGTTTTAAGATTGCACTTTGAAATAAAAATATATATATATAACTTTGTTATTCAACTTTGCTAACAATAATTACTAGTTATAGTTGTACTGATTCACTATAATGGTTTTCCATAAAAGTTTTAATTAACTGCCTTTTGAAGCAATAGTGAAATGCCTACTTGGAATGTAATAGTAGAAATGCCTCTTAAGTAATAACAACGGAATGCCCCCTGAAAGTAGCAAGTACTGACTTTTATTAATGGCCTTAGATTGTTTTCCTTTATTTTCTATACTAAGCAAGCAAACGTTCCACTGAACCAAATGTGCATCATCGACTATGCTCAATGTTTGGAAGATAATTTCAAATGTTTGATGCATATCAGTTTCATTGCTGTTTGGTCTTTCTTTAAAGCTTTGAAATAAATATAAGATAGACAAAGTCAGAAACAACAAAAATATTCTAATTCAAATAATTCTTTTTGTACTTATTTCAGCAAAAACTTTTTATTATTAGTATTACAGTTTCGACTGTACCATGCAGTTTCTGATGAAGACTGGATGGTACAGTCAATAATAATAATAATAATAATAATAACAACAACAACAACAACAACAACAACAACAACAACAACAACAACAACAATAATAATAATAATAATAATAATAATAATAATAATAATAATAATAATAATAATAATAATAATAATAATAATAATAATAATAATAATAATAATAATAATAATAATAATAATAATAATAATAATAATAATAATAATAATAATAATAATAATAATAAAGTTTTTGCTGAAAAAAGTGTAAGAAGAATTATTTGAATTGCAATATTGTATATGAAGATGGCAGAAATGAAGAAAAGGAAGAAGAAAAGTGTTTAGAAGGATTATATATAGATATAAAAATAATGTCTTATAGTAGAGCAACTAGACATAAACTCAACTTCTTACTCAATGGAATTCAAGCTTATAAGTCTACTTGCAGAAACTACATCTTCTAAGCCCTATCTCTACATATTAACAAATCTCGTACTTAGCAGGTAAACTCATGTCATACTAAACATAAAAATCTCATCTCCCATTATACCATATAATTCCATTCCATAAGAGTCCGCTATAAGATAGATCATTTGAGAAGTTGACTTATCAACTGTATTATAGTTTCTTACTCAAGAACCAATATATAGTGAATAACATACGTCTGTGGACGATATAAAATTTTATATTTAAGAGAATAAACATAAATTTCAATTCTGTATGTAATATATTTTTATATGCTACATTTTGAATAAATAACTAGTTAAATGTTAAAAGTTAAAAAATTTGTTTAATTAAAACACATTTTATAACCTTTACACTTTCATCACAAAAGAAAGTTATTCTTTTTTTGTAAAGGGTAAAGATTTTTTTTCACTGGCTAGATGTCTTTGTATTACTAGTGTTAATTTCAAATGTCATAATATTAACTACAACTAACTATTCTAATGATTTGAAAATAGTTTTTGTAATCAAATATTTTAACATCTTCTTATAAACAGTTATATAAATATTAAAAAGGTGTCAAGCGTTGGTGGCCTAGCGGTTAGCATAGTTGCCTTCCAAGCAGCTTTGACATATAAAAAAATATTAAAAAGGTAATAATAATAAATTAAACACATGAATTAATAAACTAGAGATTAGTAAATCGCCATTTTTTATTCATATAATAGAATTATCCCTAAATAAAATAAAATTTATTTTTTACATAATTTAGAGATGTATCTTTTTTAAAAATTTGTCTATAGCCATATAAAACTGCATTAAAATAGTGAAATATTGTTAATAATGTAAAAAAACTGAATTTTATTTTATTTCTAAGATACGAATAAATAAAAAAACAATTAATAATAATGATTACGCAAATTTTTCAATGTTTTACTTTTAAGTGAATATTCGGCTCATAGAAATTCAGAAAGTTTAATATGTTCTGAATTTACCTTTAAATAATAAAAAAAGGAGGGCATATGGCTTTATTGTGGGAGTTCATAAAAAGAGATCCTGGGGCTTACCATCGCAAATAGGACACTCTACCTACTGTACAACCTGCCGTACCTCTAGATGAAGGTTACTTTGTCGTCTCCCAATCAAAATTAAATAATTTTTTTTTAAAAATTACTTTTATACATTTTAAAACAAATATTTTTATTTCAATATAATAATAAAGAAAGATAAATTTATGTACAGTATAGGAAATACTCAAATAATGAAACAGTGATATAAATGTATTACTTGATTAATTTAAAATAAAAGATATTATTTATACTGAAAAGCAAATTCTAACAAATAATACAAACGATTAATATCAGTTGTCTGGACTAGTCTATTATTTGAAGAAAAGGTGAGATATAACATACCCATAACATATCTTCATTATTAAAAGGAGGTTGCCTTGACAACCGTTTGAAATTGTTGATTGTTAATGATATTGGCATTGTCTAAGCGTTAACAGGTGAACTACATTTATTTAAAAACAGAACTTGATAAATGTCTTTAAATAAACATCATGCATCAAAATGAACTTTTTTTAAGTTTTTCGTAGCAATTTCAGCGACTCACTCTTCCAAATCTAATTTTTAAGCAATAACATTTTCAAATGAAAGTATTGCTAATCCACTCAATCTACTTTGATTCATTATTTCTCTGAATAATTTTAAATTAATTTTAATGTTTTACTTTACAGTTTTACAGGAAAGTGTCAGAAATATTGGCACGGCAGTTAACAAATTAAAATATATTTCAATTACGTTTTATTAATAATCATTTTTAACACTTCTTAAGGACCATTCCCCTGAATGGGAATGCTAAAAGTTTGAATTATTTTTCATTGCTCATATAATTTAGTAACATCGCATCCAGATTTACTATAACGTGATAGTTTTGCTTCACGATAATACTTTAGTAATTGTAGAAATAAATCTCAATAAACCAATTTCGTATAAAAAATTTTAAATGTCACTATGACATTTTGAATTTTTTTAATTTACTTCTCAAATTTTTTTTTTTTTTTTCATGTGTCATAGCATCGGCCGGAATGCGAACCAGCTACCCGGGACAAGCGCTTGTAAGGCGGCTGTGCTGACCTCTCGATCACCAACGCTTGACTTCTCAAAATTTTTATCTACTAAAATATTAAAGAATCTCAATTTTGTTTTTTTTGAGAGACAATTTATACGTTCGTCTGGATTTTCATTCTGAAATTGAGTTTTCCTCTTTCAATTTCTTGAAAACCTTTATGTTTCTTTTGGATTGTCTAAATCAGTGGTGTGAAACCTTTTTACACTTGCGACTTCCATACTCAGACTGAAATTTTACATGTGCCATTATATGTTATTACCATCCTATTATAAGCATATAAGGATAGTAATAATAAAAGTCATTTCACAACATAATATGATTTGATATAAAATCTTTAAAACAACTGCATATTAACAAAAAAATGTATAATAATACTTGGTTCTTAGTTGATCTAATTGCAATTAGAACTTTTTTTAGCCTGTTTTAGAAAATGTCTACATGCAAGAACATAGTACCATGTATCAATGTTTAGGAAAATACTAGCATGAAGAACAAAACTCTGAGAGTGAATGAGAGCAATATAAGTGGACATATGATGTTATGTTTATACATAGTGGATTGGAATATAATGAAGAGAGTGTTTAAACACAAAGTGGTTAGACACACAATAATGGGCTGAGGAGGTTTATATGCATTTTTAAAAGTGTTTAGGTTTTTCTTTTTACAATTAAAAAATTATTATAGATGAGAACTTTCTCAAAATTTTCATGGCCCTGAACAGTTATCATTGTAATTCTTACTTACAAGATTAATGATGGAATGAATGCATTATAATTATAAATATGTTTTTAGGTAATGAATCCTTTCAGTTCTTGTTTAGAAGCTAGCTACTCCTGTCATATTCCCATATAATAAGATTTCTTTTTCCCCAACTTTTTGCTTACTTGTATTTGTTACAAAATCTTTAGTGTTATGCTAAGGCTGAGTCTTATCTTTGTGTCTTTATAATCTTTATCAAATATAACAAAAAGTTCCAAGAACTATGTGATGTGATACATTATGGCTTCTCCTTTTTCAGAGTCAAGAATCTCCCAGCAACTATGCCCAGAGAAACATGTTAGCTATCTTATCTTCCCTTTCCATTCCCCACCCTGTTTTTCCTATATTCTTCTCTATCCTACTCTATCCCATTTCCACAACATTATCTTTGTCCACTCCATGGCCTTTAAATCTAAATCCCCATTATCTTTATCCAAACCCAGCACAAAAACGAAGAACCCATTTTCTATATAATCACTTTGTTTATTCTCCCACAACTTCATTATTTGTACTCTTTCTGCTTGTAAGCATTTCCATTCAATTAATGTATGCTATTATTTTCATCCAACTTTGGGCCATCTATTGTAAGAATTGGTAATTAATCAATGGATAAAATTATCATCTTCAGATGGATCAGTTTCTAGATTTTTCTTAGTCAATGAAGACTAGAATTTGAATATTTTTTGATCATTTCAAATACATCAAATTGTCAGTATTAGCACACAGGTTAATATTTGACCCAAAGCGGCAAGTGATATTATACAAATGGATTTTCCAGATGTTGCTGACCTCATTGTATTAGTATGGCAATTGAACCAGTGACCTTTAGATTCTGTAATATTGAATTTAAGACCGCACATTAATCAAGACAGACAAAAGTAACAGTCAATGAGGATCTTTCTGGTTTCTCCATTTTTTAAGGGCAAGATGAATGTGTGGTTTCCAAACATTATGAATTGTCACACTAGGATTGATTTATGGAGTTAATTGACTTATGGGATTACTTGATTTATGGAGTTACTTGATTTATGAAGTTATTTGACTTATGGAGTTACTTGATTTAATGGGATTACTTGCCTTATGGGGTTACTTGACTTATGGGGTTACTTGAATTATGACAATATTTGACTTTTGGGGTTGCTTAACTTATGGGGTTACTTATGGAGTTACTTGACATTATTATATAGGCAGTAATCCTTAAATTTTCTCATTTTTATTTTTTTTTCATTCTATCTAATATTCTTGTCTTTTTTTCATTTGAAAATATGTTGCTTGGTACTTGCATGGTCTGTTACTTTAGAAACATCTGTTTTTCCCTTTAAATAATTGATCAGTGTTGTTATTTGTAGCTGTTGCTTGTTCAAACACTTCCATAGAAATGCATTTGATTATTAGCTATTTCTTATTAAGTTCTGAAATTATTATTTTTCATTTAGCCTTAAATATTAAAATAAAATTTTATTAAAAATGAAATGTATCTCTTATTTTTTATAAACTTATTAAACAGATTTCTGTCATTTTAAAACTATTTTTTCTATTAAACCACTAAACATCACATGATTACCATCTCATGCTAGCATATAACTGTTAGCCTCTGGCATCCATTGATTACTCTGGTTAGCACAAGGTGGCACTACTATATGGAGAGTTTTTGTCTATTTTTTCTATTCATGTCTATAATCTTATATCTCTAGAATCAGGATATTAATAGTTTATGTACAGAGACAAAACTCTCCATACACAACTCTTCATACAGTAGTGCCACTCAGTGCAAACCAGAGTAATCAATGGATGCAAAAAGGTTTATGCATAAAATCCCTATCCAGTGCCTACTTATCCTAACATCCTCAGACTAGTTTCTAGCTTTGACTTTCATCAGTAATGAGCATTGAATCTGAGAGTATGCTACTGTATGGATAGTTTTGCCTCAGTTTAAACAGCTTGTGTAAGCATAAAAATGGTGATCATGTGATGTTTAGTGGTTTAATATCAATACTGCTCAAGAGGATTATGGTGACTGTGACTATTAAAGAACTAAAGACACCAAAAAGTATGGATGCTGAACTGACTTCAGATCTATACAACTATACAAGCTAATGAGTTTGAATTGAAAACATTATTGGGTTTTCACTTTGGACTCAAAGCTTTATAGTTAGCTAATAAGCTAAAAGGTGACTGACTGCTGGAGTGTTGCATTGCATAGATAGTATTTTCAGATCCAAGATTCCTCACTGATGAAAGCCACAAGCTAAAAACTAGTTCAGAGATATTGGATGAGTATGTATTAGATAGGGATTTTATGTGCAAACCTTCCTGCATCCATTGATTACTCCGGCTTGCACCGAGTGGTGCTACTGTATGGAGAGTTTTGCCTTTGTTTAAACAGCTGGTGTAAGCATAAAAAATGGTGATCATGTGATGTTTAGTGGTTTAAAGATTCTTATACTTGCAAAAAATGGAGTAAGTTTTCTAAATTTACTTGATTCAAGAAAAAGGTGCATTGGTCTGAGGATAGGGATGATTTCTAAATAGAGATTTTTTAAATGCTTTCTCTTGCGGCATTTATCTATAAAGCTTGTTAGACCTTGCACGATCTTTAGTTTTTATCTAGATGTCTACAAAATTCGGAAAAATATTTATTTAAAAAAATTATTTAATAATTAGGAAACGTACACATGATAGTTTATTATGAAATCGTAATTTAAATTGCTTTCAACCGTTATTATAACGTCTAATTCTTCGGCCGTTTAAAGAGGGAAATTACAGGGGAGATTTTTTCTCAGAAAACTGCATAACTGATTTGAAGCGAGCTGGAAAAGATTAACTTGGCTGGAGGTAACGGCACAAATCAATTTGTTTTATTGCCTCCATAAAATTTCAGCAATATCTCAGACCAGAAAGCTATAAAAGTTCACAAAAGTAAGTTGAAAGTCAAAAATAATCATTTCATACAAATAATTAAATTCTAATCTTTAAAAGCGGGTAATATTTAAAACGTTTCTAATTTTTATTTAATCCTGCTTCATCGGTAATAGTCAGGATATACATAAATTTAATATAATTTTACCTTTTACAATCGCTATCCCCTAACTTGGACGAATCGATTACATTTCGTGATTTAAATCTCTTCAGGTTAGACACGCCTTAATTAATATATATATATAAAACAGACACGAGAATTGACTACATTAATTTAAAAATATTACTATAAGTTATAATTATATTTCTACAAGTAAATAATAGTATAATGTAATAATTAATCTCCATATATACAAGAAGATTTGTAAAATAATAATAATAAATCATGATTATCCATTTTAATCTATGATTACTTCTGTGACTCTCGGTTTACTACGATGAATCAAACTTATAGCGTTGCAGCAATGCAATTGTAGCTTACTTTCGACTTCAGATTATTAATATATATTTTATAAGTCCATGTACTAGCGCGAATGAGACGGTTTCCAAGTGCCTACTACTAGTTTGGCTTGACTATATAAATATAATCTTGTTGTCTGGTTAATAGTCTTTTTCAGTTTCCAAGGATGCTAATTAATATCAGTTTATTGTTCTTACAAACATCTGAATTAATTCAATTTCTTTGTTATATATTTATTTTTAGTTCTAACAAATGCATTATTTAATATTTATATTTCATCAGATATCCGATTAATTAATTCTTACAATAGTTTACAATTCTCTAGCAACTTTTAATTATCATTTATTAAATAAGTATTATTTTTCTTTATGTTTTCAGAAAAGTTCACGAGAATAGATTCAGGTTTTGGTGACCACTGTTACTTAGATGTTAACATCAGTCTCTGATCTCATTTAATTCTCACATTCTACAGTTATATGCTTTTCTACATTTCATTTTCTATTACCTCAGATTTGATTTCTGAGAGTTGATATACTTTTCATCATTCTTATTATCAGTTTTGGTCTTACTCATTTGGAAATTATTTTCTTCACTCTGCTTTTCCATCTGTAATTTAAATGCTTCCACAAGTGGCCACTTTTCACTAAACATCACATGATCACCATCCTTTATGCTTACACAAACTGTTTAGCCTCTGTACAAACAGCTTGGGTAAGCATAAATAATGGTAATCATTTGATATTTAGTGGTTTAATACCAATCTTTCCAAATAGGATTATAGTGACTGTTATTATTAAAGAACCAAAGACACCAAAAAGTACGGATGCTGAACTGAGTTCATATCTATATGACTATACAAGCTAAAGAGCTTGAATTGAACATTGTTGTGTTTTGATTTTCGATTCAAAGCTTTATAGTTAGCTAATAAGGTAAAAGATGGCTGGCTACTGGAGAGTTGCATTAGATCCTAAGATTTAGGTGCAGTGCTCTCTCAGATCCAAAGCTTCTCACTAATGAAAGCCACAACTAGAAACTAGTCCAGGGATATTGGATGAGTAGGCATTAGATATATATTTTATGCACAAACTTTCTTGCATCTATTGATTACTCTGGCTTGCACTGAGTGGTACTACTGTATGGAGAGTTAACATCTGTGTGAACACTTCAGTATGTACAGACATTATTTGTTGTAATATGTTTTCATCCACATTCACTTAGGTTATTAGGAAGAAAACAACCCAACTTTGACCTTACCTTACTTCCTATGACCAGCTCTATGGATGCATTTTTAATGAACAAGAAATTGTTTCTTGAATTTTATTTACTCCTTCTGTATTTATTGAACATGTACATTATTAGACTGCTTTCTTGGACATTTTGTATACCAATGTGTTTTGTCCCCCCCTCTTTATAAAATTTTCAAAAACTCCTGCCCATAAAGCCAACCTTTTGTTTGAAATAATCATCTCTCAAAACCCTATAAACAAACATATTTCCAATTGTTTATTAGCAGTTTCATTTTTGATCCAATAGATTTTACTATGCAATAATCCATAAAGCCAGAATGTGCATCAATTATGTCAAGAAATATAAATGGTTTGAAAGTCTGGTATAAATATATAAGAGGTTATGGTTTTGTAGCCCAAATTCTATGTCTCATAGTGGTTAACATAATCTCTAGTTATTTGGTGATACTTTCCATATTGTCTTCACAGTGTAATTTTAACAGTCTTTCTCTTCTCTACACTTAAAAGGAATCATTGCACAGACAATTTCCAAAACGTATTCTTAGCTTATGGAGAAATGTTCCTTTGTGTTCAACCATGCTATTGCATCATTAAAAGGCTGATGTTACAACAACCATTTCTAATTCACTTTATAACTCATTTGTATCCTTAACCTTGTTGAATCAGAATGCTACTGTATGATTATCTAATCTTGTAAAATTTAGGTATCCATTCTTAATAGAAGATCAATAAAGAGACTTCATACCACTCAAAGAAGTAAGGAGAGATGCATGTTAGGAATAACAAGAAGAGATCAAAAACACAATATGTGGGTAAAAAAAAAACCTGTGTTACTGATCTCATTGAAAAAATTAAAGGACTGAAGTGGAGTTGGCCTGGACATATTGCTAAAAGAGATTATAATAGATGGACAATTGAAATCTTAAACCGGATTTCAAGAGATTGTAAAAGACCCAGAAAGAGACCACTCGTGAGATGGATGGATGAAATAAGAAAGGGTGCAGGGGTGACGTGGAGAAAAGAAGCTAAAGATCAGAGAAGATGGACTGAACTTGGAGAGACCTTCATCCTGCAGTGGATTAATAATGGTTGATGATGATATATTATCATCAATCTTGATATCTTATAATTCATTTTTATCAGAGTAACCAAGACATAAACATATTTTATTTACTTGCTTGATATATATATATATATATATATATATATATATATATATATATATATATATATATATATATATATAATACCAGTCCATACTCCTGTGGAATTCTTTCCCTAATCTTGCACTGAGCATGAAGTGACCAAGATTCAACAGGTAAAGAAATGGA
>JAQFVV010001799.1:0-46295 GCA_028023455.1 Epiperipatus broadwayi | reverse complement strand
TTTTTTTAATTGTTTACTATATCTTACAGAAAATTTTATTGACTTAATAATGGTATTTAGTTCATGCTTTATATTTATTTGTATTGGTTTGCAGATATATATTACTATTATTAAAAATGTCTATAAAAGTTTAATAAATAAATAAAATACGTGTAACAATTTAATTTCTATAATGCACTTTTATAAACTGTATTTGTGGAACTTAATGGCTGTTATTGCTTTCAAAGTTCTTCATCTATGTATATACTCAGTGATTCAAATGACATTCTTTTTTCTGAAAGCTGATTCGAATACATTTTGTTGGATATCGGTTATATTAGAAAATATTCATCCCTTCAGCACAGTTTATAATTTTAGAAATAACCAGAAATCAATAGTTTGGATGATATAATTGGGTAATTGCTTTTTTGACTAGAAATTCTCTCTGTGAATACTTTTGTGAGTTGATGCAATACCATGATGAATAATCTACTTGCCAGGTAGCAATTCAAGTTTTTTTCTGCAAGCAAAAACTTTAATCTTTTCAACAACTCAAAATAACATTGCTCGTTGGCTGTTTGCCCCTGTTCAATAAATTCATGATGTCTTTCCCCTTGTAATTGATGTAACACAGTAGCATAGCCTTAAGTTATGAGCATGAGTTTCATACCTATTGAGGATGTGATGAATCCAAAAAATTTCTATTGCATGCTCTGAAGATTTGTTGCTGGGTTTTGTTGGAAGCACAAAGTTTAACATCTGTTATTTATTCTGAGACAGGTGCATATTTGAAGAAAGATCAGTTACAATTTTCAAGATCATACTATTTCTGTTTATCTGTCACAATCTGACACATAAACTTCTCGGAATAAAGATGACCAATTTTTTGTTTAAAATCAGCCTAGCTGTTTCTGAATCTCAAATTTTTCAGCTATTAATTCCACATTTAATTATCTGTTGGATATTAACGGCAGTCATTTTTATTTTCAGCTGTTCATTTCTGTGGGCATCAGTCGTGTCTTCTCCCCATTTTTGAATTTTTTATGCTACTCAAATTCATTCGACTTTTTCATACTCTCTTTATCATATACCACTTTTAACAGTTGTACTATTTAAATAGCTTATTTTTGGATTTTCACACAAAATTTTATATTCATATATTGTTCAAAACTTCAATTACTCATATTTACAACACAGGTATACACTCTACTATCTTGACAATAGCTGTTTAACAACTAGCTCTATCAATTTGCAATTTACTTATATATTTGTGCAAACATTTTCAAACGTATTCCCATAATTTCGATACAATTATATCATGGTTTACACAGACATTGTAGAAATTAAATTGTCTCACTTGTATACATAACCAATATATTTTTAAAAATTTTATTTGAAGATTATAATAATAGATATTATTTGAAGACTACAGTAATAGATAATAATAATAATATTACATGAACTTTTCAAATGTAGCTCTGTCTATTTTGATGTTTACATACTCTTCATATTACGAGCTATATATGCTAATAGTGCTTGCATTTAATATATTATACAAGCTTTCTTCTCTTGAACAAAGACTATATTATCAAAACTGATTATTAAACTGTAGATATCGCGGCTTGTATTGGATATATTATATAAGCTTTCTTCTTGAATGAAGACTATATTATCAAAAACTGATTATTAAATCCAAGCAGTCAAAACTATCTGATAATTATACTGAATAAAAAGCATAATGAAAAATGCAAAGAAGTGGGTTTTTTTTACTTATTTACTATAAAGAATGCAAAAATAAGATAAGGATGTTTATGTAAGCATGTTGTAATTTTTATTTTTACAGCTACATCATTAATGTACATATGATTCTGTAACAATGCAGGTATCAACTGATGCCATTAATGAAGTTATTTTGAAAATGGAAAACTAGTTACATAATAAGTAGAAGAATAGCATCATAGTTTTTTTTTGTTATTATATGATAAGAATTAATTATCTGAGAAAAATAATAATTTAGTAGAATGCTGTAAAGTTTGCAGGATTACGGTGAAAGAAAACCATTATTGTAGATATCTGAGGAAAAATGCGGAGTTTTTGTATTCCAGTAGAATGATTATATCTCATGATGATGATAATTAGGGCTTCTCTTTTAAGTAAGTGTAATCTTGTTTTTTCTATTCTTTAATATAGTAAAATTATTACCATGCCTGTTAATACTAGCAAAATTTATTTTTGATTTAATTTCTAGAAGAAAATGGAATATTATAGCAAAATAACATATTCCATGATTCTGTTAATGTGCATTTGATAAATTTTTTTATTTCACTTCAGAGTCATCTATGTACTTTTCAGTAATCAGTGGACTTCCACAATAGGTTTATCTTTATTGGCCTTCTTTTTGGGGGAATTTCCATCCAAAGAATATCAGTAAGTCACAAACCTGTTGCAGAAATCTGTTTGGCACTGTGATCTGGTATAGCAGAAATGATTTTGAAGTAAAGAAGAGAATATTACCATTCACTAATTACAACGCTTGCAGATTTAAACCTTTTTTTTTTTCCCAGTTCTCAATCAGATTATTGTTTTTTTAGCAATTCTTTTTTTCTCTCAATAAAATTATTATAATTTACCATTGTAAAACATTACTATTCAAATTTTCATTACTTTTTAAATAAGTTTCTTTTTCAAAGATCATTAGATAAATTGAATGTAAACCATGACCTCATCACTTAAATGACATCTCTATTACCAGTAGCAAAGGTATTGTAATCATATTTTGTTTTTACAGTCAGTGCATTGATGATTTTTGACTATATTGAAAGTTATATGGTTGGTTAGACCAACTGCCTGAAAGAAAAATTTTAAGCTCTTTGTGACCTGAAAAAAATTTCAAGATCTTTTCCGCTCTAATTACTACACTACATGATGCTTCGTACTTGATAATAGTTTGGTAATATATTTCTTGTTATTCTTTCTATATTAAGGGATTCACCTAAGAGTTATGCATTATCAGATATCAAAAGAAAGACAAAGATTAGCACATGAAGATATCTGATATAATCTTGAATGCTACTTTACTTTATTTTTGAGTTTCTTCTTGGGTAGAGGAATTAGTTATTTCGGACAATGACAAATTTACTTCAGAGAGCAAGTGAAGCTCTGTTAAAAGAAATAATAAATACTCAAAAGTTTTTCTAAGTATCAAACAATGCATTCCATTAATAATGTAGAATATTTTCTAAAAATAAAACTTACTGATGAAGACTACATGAGAGTTTATCAAGCAGTAAAAAAATCATATTCTACATTACATGGAAAAATAAAAGGATGCCAAAAGAAGAAATTTGCTAACCTACATGGGCATATCAAAAATCATAATGTACCAACTTCATCTGTTAAAAATCTCAGTTTTAAACATCTAACAGATACTGAAATTTCTGTTCTTGAAAGAGGATTAAACTTTGCCATAACACCGTCTAAGATCCCTTTATTAGATATAATGGCAGCCACTGAGGAAGTCACTCAAAATTGCCTTTAGCAGAAGCAGCAGAGTTATGCTGGAGAATAAAAAGAACACTTGGCAAGCAACAAAAATTAAAGTCAAGCATATCCTATGGTGAGAGGAAAACAAATCTCTCAAAGTAGATAAATCTATAATTATTCTCTCTGCTGATAAAGGCAATTCAATAGTTTTAATGGGAACAACTGATTGTGACAATAAAATACAAGAATTCCTTACAGCAGGCCAATATAGAAAAGTGGCAAAAAATCCAATACCGATTACAGAAACAAAGTTACAAGCAATCTTCAGAAAGCATCACAAATATTTCACTGATTCAGAAAAAAGTAAAATAACATCATATTTCAGCAAAATTCTTCATCTTTTATAATCTATTTAAATCAATAAGGATAATGTTTCATTAAGACCTATTAGCATTCTGCATAAAAATAACCTACTTTCAATATAACAGAATTCTTCCAACAAAATCAAGGAATGGCTCACCGTTGTTTCCCCTTTTACATGGAAGAACTTGAAATCTTAGTGATAAAAACTACTCCATATCCACCTAAAATTTGGCTTCTCGCTTATGTGGTTGATACATTTGTTGTATGGCCACATGGTACAAACTTTCTGGAAACACATCAACAACATATCCCCTTCAATTAAATTCACAATAGAATCAGAACAAAAACAAAAATTGACATTCTTAGATGTTAAACCACTAAACATCACATAATTACCATCTCATGCTAGTTACATTACTGTTATTAAACAGGCAAAACTTTTCATATGTAGTGCCACCTTATGCTAACCAGAATAATCATCGGATGCCAGATATTTTTGTGCATAAAAAACTCATCTAGTGTCTACTCATTCAATATCCTGAGACTAAAAAAAGGGGGGGAAAAAACATTAAGTGAAGAGCCTTTGATTTGAGAGCACTGCAACCTAGATCTTAGAATGTAAAAAAATCCTCCAGCAGCCACCTTTTATTTTTACTTTACTACAAAATCATGAGAATGAAATTGAAAACGATCTAAGCTCAATAGCTTATATAGTCATATAATCTGGGCTTCAATTCAGCACCCATACATTTTGCGTCTTTTGTTCCTTTAACAACCATTGCCACCATTATCCTATTAGGGTAGGCTGGTGTTAAACCACTAAACATCACATGATCACTATCTCATGCAAGCACATAACCTAATAAACAGGCCAAAACTCTCCATATAATAGTGCTGGGGGAGTGCAGGAAAAAAAACTTCTCCATATAGTAGTGCCACCTGCACAAGGTGGCACTACTATATGGAGAGTTTTTATTCGTTTACTAACAGTTATGTGCTAGCTTGAGATGGTGATCATGTGATGTTTAGTAGTTTAACACCAATGCTGCCTAATAGGATAATGGTAGCTATGGCTGTTAAAGAGCCAAAGTCACCAAAATATGAGTGCTGAATTGAGTTCAGATCCATATGACTATATGAGCTATTGAGCTTAGATTGAAAATATTGTGTTTTCAATTTCATTCTCATAGTTTTGTAGTGAAGTAGAAATAAAAGGTGGCTGCTGGAGTGTTGCATTAGATCCTAAGATCTAGGTGCAGTGCTCTCAGATCCAAGGCTCTTCACTGACGAAGGCCACAAGCCAGAAACTAGTCTGGGGATATTGGATGAGTAGACACTAGATGGGGATTTTATGCACAAGCCTTCTGGCATCATTGATTACTCTGATTAGCACGAGGTGGCACTACTATATGGAGAGTTTTTGTTTGTTTACTAATTCTTAGAAGTTCTTGTGACAAGACTCTCTCATAACAAAATCAAAACTATAGTTTACCGAAAACCTACACATACATGAAAATACCTAGTCTATACATCCAATCACACCCGAAATACAAACCATGGAGTTATACTATCACTATGGAACAGAGCAAAATAAGTTTATGCAGAAACCAGCGGGTCTATATGAAAAATGATTATTCATCAGCTGTTTTTAAGAAAACATTAAATAGACAACAAAAAGAACCATTAAGAGAAAAGACAATTATTGATACTGTAGTGTATCCATACATTCCAAAAATAGCAGACAAATTAAGGAAAATCTGCAATCAGTATATCATCAGAACAGCTTTCCAGAGCCATACCACATTGCGAGGAATTCTAACATCTACAAAGCCTAAACTTGAAATGCTGAAAAGAAAAAACTGCATCTATGAAATACCATGTGAAGGTGGAAGAACATATATTGGTGAGACCAGTCGTCCCATTGAAAGCGCTTGCAAGAACACAAATTGATGATTAGAAGACAGAAAACAGATGTGTCTAAGATAACAGACCATGTATGTGCCAATGAACATACGTTCAATTGGGAAAATATAAAATATTGGATAGAGAAGAAAAGGTACAAAGAAGAAAATTTAAAGAAGCTGCTCACGTGACAATGGCAAAAAATCCCATAAGCCAATCTAGCATGACTATACACAATGTATGGAAACCAATAATCAACTTTGCTTTTAGTAAAAAGTGGAGAAATCAGGAGGAACCTCATTGATAAGTATATAAAATTTCTACAGGCAGGATGGCTCAGTTGATTAGAGTGTTACCTTAAAATTCAATACTCACAAATCTAAGAGTCCAGGTTCGAATTCCATGCAGTACTGTCACTGGTCAGGCCAACAACACCTGAAGAAGAGGGGAGAATAATATCTCTTGAAACGTTATGCATATACTAACCTGTTTGATGTGCTATTTATTAACAGTTGAATGTATTTGAAATATTTAAATAAATTTAAATTTTTCTAAAGACATTCATTACACATAGTAGATGATAGAAATAATCTAATATAAAAATACAATTAGAATACCATCATCACAAACCTTTGGGAAAACATTGTTTAAAGCAGTTTGTCTCTTTCTTATGGTTTCAAATTACACAATGTTAGATTTATATAATAATTTTACCAAAATATTTATCTATATTTAAATGTTTATAAATTTATAAACCTATGAAATTCTTGGATTTAAAATATATTTATATAATTTGTGGAAATAAATTGCAGTAACCTACAAATAGAGATTTTGTATACAGACTATTTTTGACTTATGCAAATCTTACATTCTCAGTATGTTATGGAGATTGAGAAAAATCATTTATAAATATTTACATATCAATATGCATGCAAAATATGAATATTTATTGCTTTTTTTGAAAAGCTTCATTTTGAGTATGTGAATTGTTTGAACTTCATTTCTTCTTGGAACATACTGGTATAAGATAATCAATTTTTCAGCAATCTTTGAATTGGATATTGTTTTGAACAAGCATTTGTAATTTTTTCTATATTGGAAACTGACTTTAGTGTCTATTTTAATGTTCCAATTAAAAATCAAATTTAATATTTGTAAGAAGATAAATTTATTTGCAGTTCCAATAAAATGAGATTACTAGATTTTTATAGCCTCATATTATTCCTGGAAGCTTTTCTTAATTATAGTAATTTCATAAAATGTTTATTGTGGTTGTATCAAAGAAAGACATAGTGTAAATTAGGATGATTGGATGCACAGTAGATCATAACCACCAATAATTTTATAACTATAAGGTTTAGCACAATTTTGAAAAGATGGCCTCAAACTAAAGATTCTTAGAAACCAATTCTCATGTGAAAAAACTTTTAAAAAATCTGTATATTCATTTAATTATGGACTTGCTGTGATCAAATTTCATTTGTCTCTTGAACATTTGATCATATGATTAATGATTAGTTATAATTTTATGACAAAATTTATTTATTAATAAAATTGAGTTCTGAGTATTTATTACAGATTAAAATGTAAATTATTTTTCTTTTTCAATTTTTAAAGCAGATTTTGTTTGGATTATTTTTTTTTTTTATGTATAATTTAACTATTTTTTTTACATCATAGTAAACATATTTTTAAACGAAAAAGTTTTTCACTTATTAGTTTAATTCAAAATGTTAAAATGTATACATAAATCTTAATTTATTATTTATTAGTTTTATATTATTCAGAATATCATATAACTTTTAATTAGGTAGATACTTAATTTTATAAGTTTTAGTAGTTATTTGCCGATTGCTGAGAATTATTGTGATACTATATTTTAATATTTATTTAGTATAGATTTATTAATACTTGAATTATTAATATTTTAATTATGTCACTAATATTTTTTGCATGATATTTTTTTAATTAATTTTAAGATAATTAAAAAATTAATATTTATAATAAAATATTTTTTTTGTATAGTTTATATGATTTACAATGTTATTCTTAGTTTTTTATTATAATTAATAAAATGTTCAGGGAATTTAGATCTCATTGGGAAGAAAATGCACAATATATGTTAAAAGTAGAATATATTTTATTTGGGTGGGGGGGATTTATTCCTATCTATTTGGAAAAAAATGTTCATAATTATATAATAAATGATAATACTTTATTATTTTTATATGTAATAAAGAATGTAGTAGTGATAATATTTTTAATCAATAAAATAATTGTTGTTATAAGTAAATGTTTATTATTTTGGCTATTTCAAATCACATGTTTTTTTTAAGCAGTGCATTGTACCAAAAATGTATTTGACTTGCGTTATTATAATAGACATCTATAATAAGGATTATTATTATTAATAGTTATATACAAATAATTCAAATTTGCAAATGTTGGTTGGTCTGCATAACAAATTTTTATTTTTATAACCTAATGTTAAGTGTGCTTCTGGTGAAATTCACTATAATTATGTATATGTATTTGTGTTTTCACCTAGGTTTGGCAAGCTGGAAAGCAAGAAGCTCAAAAAGTTTTTAATCTTTATGCTAATATTGATATTTTACGACCTTATTTTGATGTTCAACCACAAGAAGTATGCCATCGGTAATAATTCATATCTATATTAAAAATATTAATATATATATTAAATATGTGCATGTGTGTATGTAGGTGTGTTATTGTTGTTATATAATATCCTATTAAACACACTTTTTGGCGTTTGTAATTTATTGATACTATTGATTTTTTTTATAGAATTCCAATGTTTCAATCCATTTATACTTACATTATTTCTAGCATGTTTTTTTGTAGATATGTAATAAAAATTTACCACATTACATATTGAAGATATTTTACCTTAAATATATATTTTCACATACATTTCTTCATATATACAAAATTATCACAGGCTCTTTAATTATGTGTATGTATATTATCACAAACTTTGTTTGTACATTTGATATATATCCTCTTATGTATGTATTAATATAAATCTGTATATATATATATATATTGTGATAATAGTATCTTTGTTCATCTTTAGGATGTTATTATCGCAATATATATTTATATACTACTATATATACAGAGATTTGTGAAAATACATACACAATATAAATGTAAAAACTTGTAATAAAAAATTATATAATATAATATGTTGTACTGGTCACTTCTATCTTCTTTTGATTACCGAAGGCGTAACTAGGTCACTAATTACCTAGAAAATTTAATTTACGGTGATCCAAAAGTTAACGATGATGATAATGCTACCAGCTAGACCTAGGGAGAGAAAGAGATCTTTAACATTATTCAAACAATTGAGAAAAGAACACAGAGACAAACGTTAGCCAAAATAATTATGAACAATTTTAAAATGTATTAAACCTAAAATAAATAGTCAAATAATGCATGAAAGTTTGACCTAAATATCTCCAACAGATTTATCAGAGAGTATATGAGAGTATTAGCATCAAACACTTAGATAGATAAGTTTGTTTTTTCACCTAAGAATTAAAAGGGATTTATGATATCTTTCTGCTAGTGATTTATATAACAAATTTCAATTGTCCTTTACTTAGAGATTTCAAAAGAGATCAATCTTGCACTGAAGTCGATGAACAGCACAGATGACCTTTCCTTAGCCCGGAAAAGAAACATCAGGACATAAGGATGTCAAATGTCTGCAAACGTTCCAGAAAAAGTTCATGTTCAAGATGCCCACGGCCGACTCCAACGAAAGAAGCAAAAAAAGATTACTATTTTACTTAGTCTTAAATAGAAGAAAACAAAATCACGATTTAGGAAAAACAGAACAATACACTTGATAATTTGCTAGCCAAAAGATTTATGGTCTGCAGGAAATGCAAATCCAGATTGATTAAATAAATTATAATGAAAGAATAAGGGACAGGTGAGTTAAAAGAAAATTAGTAATATCTGCCCAAGCATTTACCAATGTTTAGTAATATAAAGGAGAAACTGAATATAAACTATAAATGCACGCTACACTCTTAGATAAATAAATTTACAATATGAAGTCTTAAAACTAAGAATCCAATAATAAAATACATAATAAAATGATTAATGAATATGCATGACTTATTATAAAGACAGGTTTCTCTACAATTAATCTGAGACTATAACATAGAGATTTAAGCCCTGGTTATAATATGAAAAAGTTCATTTACCTCGAGGCATAATGTTCTGTCCAGCTGCTTTCTTTCAGTCACCCACACAGTTTATTTCTCTTTAAAATTTCTTACGAAAAATTTTGATTTTTTTTCCTCTGGTCGAGAATATGAAGGCAATCATTGGGATCAGTTCTGGAGCAAGCTTTTAGGTCATTTGCTTGAAGACAATTATGGAGCTCTGGGGTTCGTCTTTGGGTTGATTTAGCACTGCATATTGTTAAGACTTCTCATGGCGTGTATTTTTGGCATGATATGGATGGTCACTATTAGCATGGTAAATACTATAGTTAGCAATCCGCAAAAATCCAACTTCGGCAATCCGCATTGAGCAATTAGAAAATATGAAAATTAGAATCACTCCAAATAAGAGGAAGCCAAATAATAGTCACAATGAGAATAAGAAGCAGAAGAATAATCCAGTTGAAAACCCGGGTTTATATATGTGAATTGTTATCTCCTGGCTAATCTTTAATTAAAAGTTTTGATCAGGGTAAATCTTTATCTCCCACTTAATCTTAATTAAAAAAACAACATCTAATCAGGGCTCTTATTTTATTCAAAATTTAAAAAAAAATGAGAAAAGAAGTTTCAGCTTTTAAAAACAGATTAAAATCAACAAAATAAAAAAAACTTTACTTGCTTTTAATTAGTGTAATGAAAAAAAAAGAAAATTATTTTAAATTAAAATCTATTGAAAAAGTAAAATCACAGCATTTAAAAATATAAACGAGTATGTGCGTATTGCCCGTACTCTGAATACATAAAAATAATAATATACAAAACTTTTAAATATAGTTTTCTTTTAAAAACTTTATAAATGTAAATGTTAGTTTTACTTTCATGATGGTTGCCTTTTAAGCGGATAAAACATCCAGTGCAATATTTTAAATATATAAGCAAAGTTTGTAACAATATGCATATAGATAATTAAAAAGAGTCTCTGACAATCTTATACATATCTAGAAATATTTGTGATAATACACATATAAGATGGAATATCTTATATTTTTACTGTGATAAATCTTTATTAAATATGTGTAAAAAACATGGTGTGGGATGATATAAATAAAAATGGATTGAAACATTGGAATTATATTTTTTAAAAATCAGTTACAAAAAGTAAATATCTATATTATTATTAAAATGTCTTAAAATTTGTCCTTGGTCACTTTGTGTATGTAAAGTTTTTAATGAATTTAATCTAGTTAAATTTTTATTTACCAATTATTGTTAGCTTGAAGCTGTCATGAAAAGGAATAATTCTTCTCAGTATATTTGTATACATATTAAATTTTAACAATGCTATAAACAAGCATCGGCTATTTAATACATACTGCTAACATTATATTATATATTTGAAGTAAATGTCTTAATATGCATGTACTATAATAATTCTTTACAATCCTGCCCTTTTATAAGTCATTTTAATTAATTTGCAAATAATACCTATCGATCTACGTACTAGATATGTCTAGTATATTGATACAAGAGGCTGTCATTTGCAAAATTATTAAATGACTCCCAAAAAGTTTGTCTTGTAAAGGATTCTTATATGTGAATGTGAAAAGCATTACTTCAGAAATACTATTATACAGTGGAGCCACTTTATTCACTATATTTATTCTTGATTACTTCAGAAATACTATTATACAGTGGAGCCACTTTATTCACTATATTTATTCTTGATAAGCTTTGATTACATAGAATAGGTATTATTTACTTATCTGCACTTGTATGGCACTTTTCAATACACACATGTATAATCTCCAGATGTTTATATATATAGTATGCATATATAAATTAAGATTATTTATATAAAATTAAAACAAATTATGTAGTTATTAATAATTCAATTGTTACTAATTTTCTTCTTTTCTGAGCCAATGTAATACCTGTTAAAATGAAAATACAGAAAAGGAAGTTTTTTTAATATTTAGCTTTATTACTGCCTAACATGCATTCAATATATTTACTCTATCATATTTATGGCATATAGTCGTACACATCACGATATGCCATGACTATGATTTAGTAAATATATTGAAGGTATAGAATCCAGTAATAAAGCTAAATATTAAAAAAAAAAAATTTTCTGTGAGTATTTTCATTTTATCAGTAGTTATTAATAATAAATTGAGAGAACATATTTACTTACTTACTTACTGTTGTGTTCCCTATTCACATTCATTTAAAAATTAAAAATAATAAAAAACTTATTATGCATATTTTTTTTATTTTTACATAAAATGAATAATGAAATGGCAAATAGTTAATCACACATTTAAATATGCTGTTGACAATTTTTTTTTTTTCAATAACTTTTTTTTTTTCTCCTCTGAAAATATAATAGCTATTTTAATATCAGCTGACTTAGACCGCTTTAATTGTTTTGATGTTTATGAGTTCATATGATTTAGGAATCTATACATTTACTTCTACTTTCCATTACCCATTTCAGATTCTTAATGAAATTTTTTAAATTTTAAGCTTCCTGATGCAAAAGAAAATTGTTTTATGTGGGGGATGATGATCTGATGAGTGTTGGTTCAGCATGAAATATGTATATTGGAGAAAAATTGTTTTATGATGTTTATTTTCTACTACTGCTAAATCGATAATTTTAATTTTATTGCTTAAGAAAGATACTTTACACATTTTTTTAAATATCACAAACTCTTAGCTTATCAAATTCAGAAAGGATAATAAAGCAAAGAATAAAATATATATTATTTCAACATATGCTGAAGAAATGTTAATAATAAACATGATTGCATACAGAGCTCTGAGACAGATAAATAGCTGGTGTCTTATTGTAAAATTTATTAAATTTATGAATTGTAGTGTTTTATTTATTTGTTTATTTTTTTGGCAAAAACCTGGATATATAATAATAAAACAAATAATTATAAATTGAAATTTATCTTAGTATATGCCCTAGATTACAATGCAAGTCAGGAGAAATTATAGTTTTTATAGGAAATCTTATATTATTTCAATTTTATCATGTTTGATGAAAAAACCTTTAAAGGTGTAGCAATTTCTTTTCCTATAAATAATAAAAATGATATATTTGTCATGGTTTGATATCATGTTGCTCAAATATTAATTTTTTTGGTTGTGAAGCATGGCATTTTTGATAATATGCCAATTTTTAATACTGTTTTTCATTATTGATATGAAAATTAAATTAATAGAACAAGATTGTAATTCACAAATTATTAACTATTTAAATTTTCTAACGGTTTCCACCATGTTTTATTTTTGTCTAGTAGAATTATTAGTCATTGCTCTTCTCTTCATGATCATGTGTTGGTTTTCCAATTAATATATCAATTATACGTAATAAAATTAATCAATCTTTTACTCTATGATTCTGCTTGTTTTTATTTAATAAATTGAATTCTATTATAATCATTCATACTTGGCCAAATGTTTTTAAATCAGATGAAATAGACTCAAACTCTTGAGATTTTTTTTAAATATCTGCATATTTATATTTAATAAAATTTTGACAAAGAGATCTGATATTAACAAAATGCATCCTATGTTATTTTGGATTATTGAAAAAATAATTTTTGGAATAAACTATATGCACTATCTTTACAAAAAAGATATATTGAGAGATTTCATTCCTCAGTTGAATAAGCAAATTATGTTGATGTATAAATAGGCTAAAATTCATTATTACCATAGCTATTTATATAATGAAGGTTATGAGTTAACATGAAAAATTATTAATTTTTTATTTAAAATGAAAAATATTAGAATAAGTTACACCTGTTAATTAATGATGAATTGATTGATGTTACTGATAATTCGAAATTTATGGTCACTGGTTTTAATTGTTATTTTGCAGTCTAATATGATACTGATCCTATTGATTAAACACTCTCATTAATAGGAATGTAATAAATGATTGAATTGAGGTGTATCCAATTTAATCCCTTTTACTGAAAATGAAGATGCAAATTAAATTTTTAGTTTATGAAATTTTAGCCATGCAGGGCTTGACTTAGTCATGACTTTTGACTTAAAACATTATTACTTATATTAATTGTTTGATTAATTTATCTCTTTCTGTGGATTATTTCCCTAAGGTACAAAAATATTGTTACAGTATTTCGAAAAAAGGAAAATAACTTCATTTTAAACAATTTGCTTTTTTTTACTGGATGGAGGTACTATGCATACAATTAATGAATATAAGTATTGGATTACTGAATGTTTTGAAACCTCTTAATATATTATTGATAAATATTCTAATCTTAACCAAAACATTTGATTGTATTCTCCATGATATTCTCTATATTAAATTAGTTTCTTATAGAATTTTGGTTATTTACTAAATTGGATTATTATTTACTTACAAGATATGAAGCAAACGGCAAAAATTGATAATACTATGAGCAGTATTTTGTTTTAGTGGAGGACTTCCATGATAGTAAATTTTAGATCTACTATTATTTGTAATATATTTAAATAATTTGCGATTTATCTATTTACTCAACTTTTCATACATATTCTGATAACTTTACATTTGTGGCATCTGAGATATCTAGAAATGTGTGTTATGCACAAAAAACAGTTATGTTTAGATTTGCAGACAGATATTGGTGGTAACCACTACAGTTAAATTGTGTCAATATTAAGATATTTATACTCATGACAATATTGAATTTATTAAGGATATCTTTATTTTGGAGTATCATTGGATTCATGTTTGTCATGGAGAAGTCATATCAATATTCTTTGTAGCCGTTTATATGAATTCAATTATCTTTTATATTAGTTATCTAAATTTCTCCTTCTTAGTATCCTATTAAGAATTTACAAATCTTTCTATCAAAGTATTTTATCCTATGCATTTACAATATTAGAGGATCAAGTGGAGGCATGCATCATCACTTTATGTTCTGCAGAGTCCATACTTTACTTTTTATAATGGGTAAAAGGCAATTAGATAAAGTTCAAGATTTATTTCTTAATTATGATATTTATTTAATAAGTCAGCTTTTATCTATTTTATATTAGAAACATACACTGTTTGTATGTTAGGAGATAATATATTTGTTATCCCTAATAGATGCATTTCTCTCACTATGCACAATTGAATGTGCCAAATTTGTTTAAATCTCATAACCAAAGACAGAGAATGTTACTTTGCTGCTATTTACTCACTGTAACAATGGGTCGTTTTGGAATTGATCATTTGACTTTTAATTTCTAGTTTTAGAAAATACCTAAAGAATTTTAACAGAGCCTATTGATATATTGTTATTAGTTTAATTTTTATTGCTATTATTAATTATTTGAATATCCATATAAATACATTGTACCGTTTTTTATGGATTTTATTGTTTTCCATAGACAATTTTTTTTTTTTTTGACAGGAAAGTTGTAACAATTGAAGAATTTATCTATGTTTACCTGTGGTTTTATATATACAAGGAATTAGAAAACTTTTTTTTGGAAATAGTCTTTCTGAATTTTGTAGCAGAGAATTATATTAGTTCCTAATAATAATGATGAGAATAAATAAGACCAAAATTCTCCTTTCCTTATGCAATTAATTATTATTCTCATTGTATTTCTGGTCATAGAAATGTTTTTGTTCCTATAATGATTGAAAGTTTAAGAGGACAATTTGAAAATTTTTTTTAATAACGGTGAGTTAGATAAAAATATTTTATAATGAACTGGAGATGCAGTCTCTGTTTACATTATAAAGATTTTTCTCAAATTCTTTGTATTGCACTTGTGTATAGATTAATAGTAAGAATGGATGCAGTGGAGAGTAACTGTAAGGAATGGTCTTGAAAACTTTCAGAAAGAAAAAAAATACTGTAAAAGAAGATAATGAAATATCAAATAAACAGAGTAAAAGACTATTTGTGGTATACATGGATATATATGGTGATTCATGGATTGGTTTGTATAATAATCATAAAACTTATTTTTAGCTTTATATTTTTTGTCTTCCTTTTTTTGTTTTTCTTATGGAATTCAAATAATCATACTTGAGGATTATGATGATTTTAATTTTTTTAAAGTGTCTTCAATTTTTTTATTTAAATGTTTTGATTGATGTGAATGTTATTCTGAAGAAATCTTGTTATAACCATATAATGTTGAGGATATAGATCAAATAAAAGTTACTGTCACATTTTTATGTTGGATCAAATGAGATCCACAATTTTTCAATAATATTGATTATAAGATTGTAAAAGTAAAAAAAAAAATACTAAAAAAAAAAAAATGCAAAGATTATATTTAATTTATAAATTTGCATTTTTTACTAATAGACATATGAAATAGCCAGAAAGAATGTATGAAATAATAATAATCTTACTATTCGCAATGATTGGTTAGCAGTGTACTATTATATCCTTTTGTTTGTTTAAATTTATAGTTGAATTTTCATATTTAAATATGGATGAGGAAGTCAGGTTTAGTACTAGTGAAAAAAACATTGCAAATATTAGTTAAAACTCAACAATATTGAGTTATCGGAAGCAGAGATTTCATAGATAAAATAGCTGCAGTAATTACAACTAGTGGGTAGAGATATCATTGATTATGATTTCATAGTTATATATTAATCAAATGGCATCGTTTAGTTGAATTGTTAGATATTTTTAGAAAAATCCGAACTTTATGTATATTTTTCCAAATACATTCAACTATTGTAAGCAGATTTAGTATAGAACTATTATTACTAATAATCAAATGTATGCGGAAAAGTATAAATAAAGTTTGAATTTTTCTAAAAACATTTGACACTTTAATTAGGTGAGGGAAATAGTTCACCATCTAAGTTACAAGTAAAATGCCGTCATCACAAACCTTCAGACAGAGACATTGAAGGTGAATGTTTATCTTATTTAGTGAACTCAATAAATAAAAATATTAACAGTTTTATAGCATTTTGGAAGAGAGCTTATTTTGGCAAGATTATTCATGCTGGATAAACTTATGTTGCAGTTTTTAATATGACTTAAAAGAAAGATAACAAAGTGATGCATCAATTTGAAATGAGAAAGCAATATGTGATAATTCTGGAGGAGGATATCTACAAAATCAGGTCAGGAATATGAAAAAAAATTATTTCTAAATGACATGTCTTAAATCAATGTATTGCGGATGATTCTCTCATATAGATTTGATAATACTGAGATCATAGATGAAGAAAGGGGGAACGTTTAATAATTATAATAGTTGGCAGAAGCGCTATTGTTAGTAAGCTGCAAATCAATGTATTGCGGATGATTCTCTCATATAGATTTGATAATACTGAGATCATAGATGAAGAAAGGGGGAACGTTTAATAATTATAATAGTTGGCAGAAGCGCTATTGTTAGTAAGCTGCAAGTAAGCAGTGCCATTAGATAGAATTTCATTCTTTTGTAATATACAAACATTGTAACACATATTCCAAACAATATCTCATTTATTGTTATAGTGGACACCGACTGATTTACTATCATAGGTAATAAATGCTGATATGAAATGACTGAATTTCATTTTTAGTGAACTAAATACTCTTTTGGTCTGTAATTCCATATCTAGTATAATAGATTACCACACTCATGCCTCTATTACTGCAGATTCCTTTCTATGCAAAGTTTTTGTTGTGTTTTTGAACTATGGAGTTCTATCTTTTTTTTTTTTGTATAGGTAAAGGGTGGAAATAAAAACAGATTTAAATTTTTAAATATTAAACATTTATTGTAGTATGAAGAAGTCACAAATGGTATTGCTTAGAAAATTCTGGTGTCTTCTTTCTCTTAACTATTTTCAATATGTCAGTGATTATGTGCGTGTTTATATGTGATTACTCATGACTGTTTTCTTCTTTGTATTGATAGAAATATATGGGAATTCATAATTAGATTAATGTAAATGTGGATGAGATAGAATGCCATTGAATATTATTTTTGTTATGATCATTACTTCTGATGTAACGTGCCTGATGGCATTTAAATGGCTATAAATATCATTAATATTATTAAAATTTAAATATCATTAAAAAGGATATCTATTATTTTTATTGCACTGTCTTTTTTACTGTGGTCATTGCATTGGAATGAAATTGATTTTTACTGTTTCCTGATTGAAGATATCTGTTTGCCAGTTAAAAATATCAGTATATTTCATTAATTAGGGATATCTTCATATATGCTTGGAGTTGTTACCGGTGTCATCCAAATGGGAGTAAAGCTGGAGTGTGTTTGTATGTTTAGAGATGGTAGTGCATTTTCCCATTAGAGGAGCTATCTTGTACATCTATTTAAAAGTGATCAGTTTTTTTCAAATATTTCTTCTTATAATAAATAATTTTCTGTTAATGTGTATATGCACACTTCTTAGGTTTGCATTTAAAGGCAAGTTCTGTGTTTTGGAATTTTTGATATTTTGTATGTAATTTATTTACTGTTTTTTTTTTTTAATATTTTTAATTGGGAATTCTAATTCACTTGTCATTTTGACTATTATAATACCCATATCTGAAGGTCAATAAAAAATATTCAATAAAAAAGTATTAGCTAATCCAGTTTAATTTTAAAAATTATTTATTGTTGAAGTATGAATGTTAACTATAAAAGTTAATTATTTGAATTAATAATTTTTAGAACATTAATTAAATATCTTGAATAAAATTTCATTGAAAATTTTAATTCAATTTTACATATTTAGGTTAATCCAGTCAATGATTCCCAGAAGGCCAACTGTCACTCCTGGAGTAAGTAATCTTTACATTTCTTTTTTTTTTTTAAACTTAAATTTCATTATTCATAATTTAATAATATTCAAATCAAAGTAGTATACATACAATTTCTATTTGTTTAGAATATAATTGAATATATTTTTTTATCATAATATTTTTAATGATTTTTTTTTTTTAATTATAAGAATATTAGAAAATAAGTAATTACTACAGTAGTATTTTAATATAAAAGGATTTCTGATTTATAATTGCAACTGCCTTTTATGCTTCAGCAGCTGATATAATACCTTATTACTGTTAAGAGACCATTTGTATTATTTTTGACTATATTCATATATCTCATTTTAAATATTATTTTTAATTATTTAATAATCAAGTTGTTTGTTTCTATATTAAATGTAATTTTTATATTTAATAACTGACTTTTTATTTATTTAAACTTGCAGAGAATGTTTTTGTGAACTTTACAGATCTTTTCTGTCGTGTAATCTCTACCCACTTTTGTAGGTTTTAATATTATATATCGTAAAATTTATAGACAGGGTGGTGAGCATTGTATTTAATTTCAACAGTTTGGAATTATTAACTAAAATCTTCCAAAATTATGCTCAGGATGAACTTATATATCTTCAAAAAAAATTCTGATTGTACATACATCAACCAAGAATTTCCCGCTTTGTTGTTTGAATATGTTATTTGATTGTTGATGTTACTAATACCGAGTTATTTGATATTTTCAAGATTCCACAGAATATGGCTTTCATTTTTCTATTTTAATGCTATCTATTGTAAGATTGAATAATCACTGTTTACCAGATGATAGTATAATTTAATCTTTATCCCTGATCAATTTCTGATTTTTGCCTTTATCAATGAGAATTTGTGATCCAAAACTGGAATTGGTGTAATTACGCATCTGGCAACTTATGTTTGTCTATCAAACTAATAGCCTGAAAAAAACAGTAAAGTTTTGAATCCAAGTTAATGAGCTTGCATAATTATATAAATCTGACATTTGATCAATAATTATATTTTTAATAACATTAGTTCTGTTTTAATTATAGCCTCCTACTCCCCCCCCTTCTTTTTGTTTTTGGATAGAATGGTTCCAGATTTGAATCCAGAATCCTCGTTGATAAAAGTAAAAGCCAAAAATTGGTCTGGAGGTAGGGATTGAATTGCATTATTATTTGATAACTAGTGATTATTGAAGCTAGATAGAGCTAGACTACTGAAAAAGGAAGAATTCTTGTTGATATTTATTTATAGATGGTAAACTCCTGAAAGCTGACTATAATATTTGGTATAATCATAATATATTTGTTTACATTCTTTAAATTAAACATTAACTAAGCTGATTTTGTATATATATATATATCTTGTGAAACTTTTATATAAATAAGCTATTTGAATTTCAAGCAGTCTTTTTTATTATTATTTTACAACAGTATATTTTTAGTACTATTGCAACAAATATACTTTGTGTTTCTTTTTTACTCTTTATAAGAGTTTGTGGTGAAAATTTAGGTATTTGTTGGGTATTACGAATTTCGGAAAATGTAATAAGCTGACTTTTACATACGGACATTTTCTAATTCTCGAATATAAAATCTCGCGAATAATGTGACTTCGCCAGACAACTTGTGAAAATGTTTGTACACCGCATCCTTTCCCAAAGTTTGACAATTGACCATGTCTCTAGTGATTGTCATTTGCAATGTTACAATTTTTAGTAACTAATATCACGTTCATTGAAATGACCAAAAAAAATGGAAAATAAACATTTGCAGTTTCTTCAAACACAAATCTAGAAACCCCAAAAAAATCCAATACCGTAAATGTTAATTGCGAGAGTTTCATAGCAACTACTGAGCATGTTGAAGGTGTCGAAGTATGATTGTGCGAAAGACAATGGTCATTTACGGTATAATATTACTGAAAGCATGTATATATAGGCCTAGTAAACGGCATTTTTCTGTGCTTTTATATAAGTACAACCCCATCAAGCGGTGTGTGTCGGCTACCTAGATAAAGACTTTGTGATGTGTGAGTGCGCTAATATTTCAGGTAAATTGTTTTGTAAAGGAGTATACCAAACTATTCCTGGCTTTTGGAATGTTTTTTGAAGTATGTGATAAATTATGAGGAGCATTCCATTGTCTCTGATAGAATAAACAGTTAATAGTAAATAATAAGTGGTACATCAGAATTTGCAGACAACTGCGTAATTGATTTTGAATAAAAATATTTGTATTTTGTTGATTTCAATTACAAGGGGTTATGTTTGGAACTTGCTATTATTAACTTTATATATCAGGAAAGAATTAGCTTTTAATATACTTTTAATCACTAATAGTGTTTCATTTTTATCTCCATCAGTATTATGTGGATAATTTTTCAAAAAAATCAGTAGTTTCATACACTTTAGCTTTAATTTTAATGCTTTTAATATTAAGTCCTCTTGTTTATTTGTCACATTACTGCATAAGAATTAATTAAATATTTTACAGCTTTGTAGAACTGTTGTTTAATGTACTCCCCCCCCCCTTCATTTAGGAATGGATGTTACAGATAATCCTCTATTTTAAAGGCCTCTTGATCCATGTGAAGATCTGAAGAAAAGTTTTAGTGGAAAAGGAAAATAATTATTACATTTTGTGTATTTGTTTAACATTGCTTTTCTAAGAATTGTTCAATAAAGAATTCTTATATACATTTGTTGAGAAATCTTTATCAGATTCAATTGCCTTTTTTATGCTCTTTATTTTTTTATATTAATCTGCTATTGATTTCATTTTTATTATTATTTTAACTTACTGCGTAAGTATCTTTACATTTTTTTAACATTTAGCAAATGTATAAGTTATCAATCTAAAGTCAGATTAAGATAATCATATAATAGAATACTATGAACAAATGATGATATTTCATTTTCATTGATAATTTAGTGGAGTGGTAGAGTATGATATTCTGGATTGTAAGGTCATCAGATTGTTTCCAGGGCTGGCATTTCTGGCACTCAGTCTAGTTATGAATTCCTGAGCAATAAAGCCAATTTTTTTTTTTTAATTGATAGTTTTCCATTTATTTCCGTATTCACTTCTTACTATGTATTTTATCATCTCATATTTAAATTTATTTCACTAAACTGATAAACTCTGATAGTAACAGCTGCATCATGAAATAGCAGAATATCAATATTTGATCAAGTTCACCATGAAACAATGAAGTCCATTAGATCATTAAGATGAATTTTTAATAAATTTTGAAATTTCTTTTCTCATTCCATTTTTTAAACAGAATTGCTACTTTCATTTAATCGTCCTTCTTTTGTCATATATTATTTGAAGAAGTATGATGGTAATATATATTTTTTTTTAAAAAATCATTATTATTGTCATTATATTTTCTTTTAATTAGAATCGACCCTTTTCCCCATCCATTGAACCAGAGATTTTTCTGGATTTGTTAATATTTGTGGCCATGGCACATTAATCAGGCAAAAAAGTTTTTTGATTTCTGCAAAACAGTGTAGACTTAAGACAATTATTTATGCTGTTGAAGTCTTGCAGACTACAATAAGTTCTATGTGTATTCAAATTAGTAAGTAAAAAAAATGAAATCTGTCTATTAGTTCTTTTAAATCATCTAAATATATCTTTTCAAATCTAATCAAGATGAAGTCTTTAGATTTTGTAAATTTAAATGGGCTGAATTAAATATTTTTCAAGAATCATAACTCTTGCTTATAGGTTTTTGTTTTTTTTAATTTATTGTCTTTAAATTTATTTATTTTTATATTTGACTTTTTATTATTTACTCTTTTTGTTTATTGTGAACCACGACATTTTCTATAATTGTGATTATCACCAAAATGATATTACAAATTTATGATTGGTTCATTTACCAGCTTTTCTTCCTCTATTGTATTTTTTTTCTATCGATGTAACAAAATCCCTTTTTTTTAAATGTAATCATTTCTTTTAGTAATATGGTCATATGATGTTTTTATATGTGAGTATATTCAAACACAATACAGTATCATGTGACAATTGTATTTGCTAAGTCATGAAACACAAAATGATTTGTGTGCTTGTGTTTATATTTATTTACTATGATTTATATAAATCTGGGTTTTACATTTATTTACATATATATTTGTACCCTTACTTCTAGATATATAAAATAGTTTAAAATACAGCTAGCTCAGTTACATTATTCTGCTTAATTAAAATTTGCATATCTATCTTTAATATACTTTTATATTATCATATATTAATTAAATTTATTATCAATCATCAAAAATCAATATAGTTTTAGATTATACTAATTAAATAAGTATTTATAAAATTATGAGACTGCGAAGTAAAGTTACAAAGTAATAAGCAGATTTACACTGAGTCAATATCCCCAAGATACTGTCTCAATGGCATAAGAATACTATCACTACCCTATCACTTTACCACTACATCTATAGCATTCTTATGGCTTTTAAATGAAATCAATTATCTTTAATAATACTAAAATAATTCCTAACTTTTAACTTAAAATATAATTAAATAATCTCAGGTTCTTCTAAGATGTTTTAAAATAATAATAATTTATGTAAATAAGTATGATGTGGGATTTTATATCAAACTTAAATACACCTAACTTATTTAATAATAATAATAATACTAATCTTAGAGTGTAATTTAATCTCATCTATTTCTATGATATAAGTAATCACTAAATAAATAAATAATTATATGTAGATCTTTTACTTCATATGGTATCTTCATTTTAAAATAGATCAAAATCTTATACGTAATAATCTGTGGCAATAAACAATATTGTATTCTTATAATGTGCATTATAATCATCTTATGACCATTGCAATATTTTATGTTCATGTCAATCAATTCTTATAAAATAATGTTAAGCAAATATTGTATTCATTTCTAAATAATAATAACAAATTCAATTCTGTGCAAATATTATGTTTATTTCAAATCATCTGATGTCAAAATGCTGAGGTGAAAAATAATGAAACTCGACACACTTTTTAAAAAAATTAACAAATTTATTTACAATAACTTCAAATAAAATTTATTTACACTATTTACAGTTTATAACTTATGACAACAAATAAAATAAAAATAAGAAATACAAATATAAGAGGCTTACACTGTTATTAACTTATGTACTTAATAAGCAATTACACATTCCTTCAAATGCTATATTAATATTATTACAGTGTTTTTTTCTTAAAACTTAGATTTGAAAAATAAATAGTAGTACTCTTTAATTATTACAAATAATAATACATGTTAAAATTATCTATGTAGCATGTGTAAACAATGAAGCTTTACTAATTAAATAGCTACATTAATTAAGTACCACCATTTATAATATATTATCATGTATTCACTTTGTTATTAGCATTGCCTAATAGCTTTATATAAAATTAATATGTCTTTGTAATGTAAAACAAATAATTGACTATAATTATATTCCACCTAATGTAATTCCTGTTATATGTTTTATAAAATATGCATTCTATATCTGTATTATTCAAACATTAATATTTAAATCATTTATCAATTTTAAATTCATAAAACATTATATTAGATAAATTTTATGATTCCTTTCTGTGTAAAATCATTATTTTACCCTATGTGCTTTACTAACCTTTCTAATAAATTTCTATCTATAAAACGTATTCTAACTCATTTAAAACATTTTCCGGAAAACAAATATCAACTTCAAATAAAATATTCATTATCCAAATTACTCATACTACATTGTCTATACTTAGTAAACTTTTCCATCTAAATATAGGCTTCTACTCATAACGTAACTTAGCTTATTCAATAAACAAAATACACAAAAATATAGACTTTTAAAATCCTTTTTTAAATTGCAAAAATAAAATAATTACTTAGATAAATAATAAACATCATTTTAATACTAAGCATAAATAAAAATATCAAAATTATTTACGAAAGAATCATATAATTATTCTAAGCTTTTACATAATGTTGTATCATGTTTATATTATAAATTAAAAATTATGCATATTTTAATAAAGTTTGTTGTCAATATAATGTATGTGTTTTCATAATATATTTATCCATTCATTCTACAACAACATAATATTCAGTTGATCTAAAGAAAAACATATTAAATTCATTAAAATCATTATACAATATTTTTACCATAATAATAACATTGTCCATTCTGCTATCCAGTATTCTTCGGAATTTGCAGCTTCATAAAATAAAAATCATTCACATTTTCACTCATAAACATTCATTAGAATATTCGTGTTATATTAATTATAAAAATAAGTTTATGTAATTAATTATTATATTATTTTAAAGTTACTATTTAATAAATGTACCTAACCTACTTTTTAAGAGTTTAATAATATTTAAATTTTATGTTAAATAAATAAAATAAATTCATATTACATAGTCCATCGTCGATTTTTGTCCTACCATAAAAGTTCTAACAAATATCCTCCGTATAAAGTCATTAAAACACTATTTCCTGTTCCGTTGTATCACGTGTTTCTTGAAAGTTTATAATAAAATGATAACGTTCTTTTTTTTTTTTAATAAAATAAAAATAAGTTCCCAAGAAAACAAAACAAAATTAAAACAATAGTTATAAGTTTTGTCTGGATCCAGTTCTTCATAGAATATTATTCAAAAAGTTATTATTTCAAAACTAAGTTATAATTGATAAAAATGTCATTTAATTATTTTTCAATTAACTTGGTTTGGCTTGGACGTCCATGTATTATCTATGCATTTATAAATAACATATTCCGGTAAGAATTAATTTTCCATCTATAACGGCCAGCGTTTAGATAACTTTAATAAAACAATTTTATTATATTACGATTTTTTTAAAATACTTATACTTATAATATATTTGCCTTTTCAAATTATCAATCTCTAGTCTTTTAGGCATAAAGACTTAACAAGGCAAGTATTTATTTTAAATTACTACTGCATCTTATATCTTTCCATAAGATATACATTTTACTTCTATAATTTGTCAAAATACTTTCTTTTACAGAAATATTTATATTTTTTTAAAATATCTATTAGTAATAGACAATAGTAATTTAACTTTTGAAAACTATTTTTAGTCCAAAATACTACTTTTCTCCATCTTGTAGTTCTATGTACTAATCCAGCGTCTGTTATTTCTATAGCATAAAGTTTCTGATATATTTCTCTGATACGTGATGTTTCCATTGATTATTTGTACGTAAATTGAGCTTCGATATTGAGAAGATAATAGGGAATTATTAAGATATCTACTGCATATTCATTATTTAAACTTTTATAAAATTATATACAATAACACTCTTATAATTTTAAAAAACTGATTCTTAAGAGCGTTTCCAAATTTACTTAGCTATTTTCTCAATAGCACAAACGACTTAGAAGTTTTATTGTAGAGAGAGACCTCCTCAACAATTGAATCCAGCTTATATACTGCCAGAAACTCCCTATCTGATTGGTAGGTTTAAACAATCAAAATTTCTTATTTACATATTTACCAACACAATATTAAAAATAAATAATGACTTATTTAATATTTAATATTTTATCAAATTCTTTCAAAACAATATTTATCGTTTATTTAAATCTATTAAACATTCTTTTGAAATATTATTTCTCACTTAATTTAAATCTTAACTTTTATAAGATCATTTAAAATAAATTAGATCTTTTTAAATACGTTACATTTTTAAGACAATATTTTATAAAATCAAATTTAATACTTTACATTAATATCTTTGTTTTTATCTCGTGATAACTCACGTATTATTTATAAATTTTACAACATGATTTTCTAAAATAATTATGCAACTTTATTAGACAACTTCCACGCATGTGTGTATAACATCTGTTCTTTATAATACAAGAACGCTTGCTGTCGTCTAAAAATAAACTTAACAATTGCTTTTTAAAATAAATATTTATTTTTAAAAATAAATAAGATATTATATCAGATTTTAAAATAATTATTTGATATGATTAAAATCAAATATTAATCTCAATTTAAGTACTTATAATTTAAAATATTTTTATTCACTTTTAACATATATTTCAAATTAAATAAATATTTTTGTCTAATTTTAACTTGTCTTTTAAATACTTTAGCTTTAAATATTTGTTATTAAATTTATTAATGCAGTATTACATCATAATCATCATCATTTAAATATCTTCTCAATACCAACACAATTCACATATTAAATACTCATAGATTGCCTTAATTAAACTTATGGTAACATTACCACAAGCAAAGTCAACATCCCATATTTAAAATACTTCTTAAATTTAAAATTTTCTACTAAATTAGCACAAAACTTAAATGGTGACCCATACAAAAGGGCACAATATATACTTATATATATATATATACTTAATCAAATTATAAATAAAGCAATATATATATATATATGCATGGATTTGTATATTTACTATTTCTTATGAAAAAACTTAGTAATAAAATTGATACTACTGCTTCAATATTTTCTGTAAGAGAATCTGATTTAGTGACAATTCATCTTCATCACTGATAAGGAAGGGTGTCATACAACTACAGGTGTTGAGAGATCCTATTAACTTAAATGGCATCATTAAATGAATTATACTTAAAAGACATTTTTGACCACTTTTTTTAACTGCAGTTCTTCATTCTTGTCATGTTACTTATACTTTTTTTTCAATTTGCTCTTTGATTCATTTAATAGATATAAATGTGATTGAAAAATGATTTAAACATCACTTTTTGATCTCTAATTATATATATATGCTTTTCTCTATTATAGAGGTAAGATTTGTCTTTTCATAATTGTAAGTAGTGTTATTAATATTCAGTAATTGGTTCATTGTTCAAGAAGTGTGATAATTTGAAATAACAATTCCATTGATTTGTGGAAATTGATTGAAGTTGAGGCCATTATATTAATATGTAATTATGTTAATGAATGTTAGGTTCTTAGTATTATAATGACCAGGCAATAGAATAATGTCTTTCCTCCAAGCTGTACAAGTATTTTGCTATTTTTTTTTTATTATTTGATTTAAATCTTGTTATGAGTTTATTCACAATTCCATTACAATAAATGTACTATTAAAACTAAGTTTTAATTTTTTGATACTGAGATTTTGAATCTATTTTATTTGTATGAATTTCTTTTCACAGTTGTCAAGAGTTTTAATTATTTTCAAAATATAATAGCAAGAAATAGATATTGAATTCCGAAAAATTAGTAAATCCCTTATGCTACTCTTATATCATTTTTATCAATTTATTGCTTTTCTTGATGTGCAATATTATTCAGTTGTATATATTATCTATGATAATATTCTGATTGACTTTTATGGATCAACACTTTTATTTCTAGTTATAATAAGTCCATTGATATTTTTCAATCTATATATTTGAGATTGAAAGATTAGGGAATTTGTTAGTGTTTTATTTCTCTTTTTAGTATTTTTGTAGATGTCATATTGGTTTTAGGCTTTTATGAGCAATTCTTTTAAAATATTTTTATTTTTATAAATTTTTGATTTTGTTTTTTTTTATTGCAAAGTTCTAATGTTTTATAAGTGTATTATTATTTTTTACTATTTTATTTAGAGCTTTTCACAAATCAGCTCACAATTCCATTACAATATCTTTCAGAAGCATGTTTTCACCATTAAATTTGAACTTTTTATTACCATAACATTATTAAATCTTGTTTTTTGTTTTTTTTTTAAAGTTAATCAATTAGCTTAAATAGTATAAAGGAGTAAAACTTAGCTTCTAGATGCATAAGAGAAATGATTCTAACATTGTGTTCTAGTCCTCACTTACAAAGAGAAAAGCAGAAACTTATCTGGGAATGTGATATTACAGCATTATGCCATTTGATATCCATGTTTATTTAAATTTTTAGTAAACAACTCTAGAGTAGGATGAAAAAAACTGCTTTTTGAATTTTTTACTATTTGATATTGAGATCTAGTACAAAATTTTTTTCATAATGCTTGTCTTTTAAATAGAATGCTTAAATTATTTTCAAAATATATTAACAATAAAATGATCACTGATTTCCTAAAAACAAGTAAATCCACTTTCTTTTCTTTTGTGTCTACTTACAAGTTTATATAGTTCTAAAACACCGGAGGGTTTTGAATAATTTGGCAACCATTTCATTCTGCTAATGATGAAAAAATAGTTTCATTGTTTCTTTTTTGTAAGATATACTGTGGAAAAATATATATATATATTTTGGTCTTACGGATAATTCAATCAATGACATATTACCCTGAAGGCATATCAGTCTAATGTTGCGATTTTTAAGATAACGTCTCCAAGGTATCTGCGGACACATGTAATCGCTAAAATGTGTCCGCAGATCACGTGAACACGGTCCATTAAAAATCGCAAGATTACACTGATATGCCTTCAGGGTAATACATCATCGGTTGAATTATCCAGGTCACATGATAAAAACTATTCAAAAATGAAAAAAATCTGACGCAGGTCAGGCAAATACTAAAAAAAAATACAAATAAAAAAAATGTACATGCATGCGTCTAAATATTATTCTCAATTTTAAAATACAGCACGTAGCGCTGGAATTGGCTTGGGGGGGCCTCCAGATGTTTTTGACGAGCCACAGGCTCGGCGTACACGTATATCAGACATTGTATTACTCTCGTAGCTGTAATTTTTATAATTGCCGACGAAAAAATTTTTTCTGTATGATATAATTATCACGCCAGTCACTTGGTTGCCATGACAACGTTGTCATGCAAAAATTGACGATGTCCACCAGAAGGGAAATCGGTAAGTGTAATACGTCATCGGTTGAATTATCCGTAACTACCCATTAGAACCATTGGTGGGATTCACACAGGTTTGATATAACTCCTTACCTAAAAGTTTTATAGTTTGGCAAACCAATCATTAAATGATACTTGTAATTTGTATTTACTTGGTTGTTAGATAAAACTATAATTGAAAGTTTGTTTGTACAGTAATCCCAAACTATCACAAATTGTCAAGAGCATATGCACAATTATTTTATCATTCATACAAAATTATGCACATGCTCGTAATAGTATGTGATCCTTTAGAATTGCTGTATAAACAAACCTTATAATCTTAATGAAATATAGTTTTTATTCCTATATGTTCAATATTATAGCAATAAATTTTTATTTGTTATCAATAAAATAAATCAAATTTATATTCTAATTATGTATAGTGTAAGCACAAGTTTTATCTATAAAAGTTTATATGAAAATGCCCACATGACATATGCTCATGTGAAAGAGCTTTCATTATTGATAGTAGATATAGATAAAATTCATTTCCAATTTGGCAAAAGTTGATTAGCAAGTGTCAATGGTCAGTGTCTAATTCTATCAAACTGAATCTTATCTCATTTAATGTTTTACAGTTGGAATTTGCACTACTCTGTAAAATTTGTTTGCAATAGATTTTTACAGAAATAGATCTTGCTATAAATATATATCATATATTGAATTTTCTTGTTGAACAAGATTTGCATAAAAATTTAATTAAAAAAATAGTGATTATGTTCCGAGTCATTAAGTTTTATTATACCTTTTTCATTTTTGTTTGGAAATTTTATTGATAAGTAATAATTTTAATTTTTTTAAATGCATTCCTTTTCTTTAAATATTATTAAACAGATTATTTTTATTCACTTTTAATATACATGCATAATTTATTTATTATTTTGTATATTACAAAAAGTTATATAAAATATAGGTATTTTTTCTTTCCATTTCAAATTTTGGCATTCCATTTGTTTATTTTTTTAATTTTATATATATATTATTAAAAGACAGTCAACACTTAGACAATCCCAATATCAATAACAATCAGCAATTTCAAACTATTGTCAAGGCAACCTCCTTTTAACAATAAAGGTGGAATTCCACCTTTATTAAGGGTCTAATATATTTTTAAAGACACTAAAGATTGTAACTTGACCACAGAGATTGAAAATATTGATACAAAGAAGTTTAAATAAACCTCTTTAAACAAATAAATACAACCTATTCTGAATGCAGACTAATAAATAATCAATTATAACATTATAAACTGTAATTATAATTCTCAAATTGCATTCAAAGTATTGCTTAAATAATAAGTGTAATAATGGTCAAGGCTAAATGGGTTTGTAAGTAATCATTAAAAGCCTTGAAACACTTAGACAATCCCAATATCAATAACAATCAACAATTTCAAACTGTTATCAAGTTAACCTCCTTTTAACAATAAAGCCTTGAGCATTATTACACTTATTATATATTGTACCCTTACTTCTTGATATATAAAATAGTTTAAAATACAACTAGCTCAGTTACATTATTATGCCTAATTAAAATTTGCATATCTATCTTTAATATACTTTTATATTATCATATCTTAATTAAATTTATTATCAATCATCAAAATCAATATAGTTCTAGATTATACTAATTAAATAAGTATTTATAAAATTATGAGACTGCGAAGTAAAGTTACAAAGGAATAAGCAGATTTACACTGAGTCAATATCTTCCAAGATACTGTCTCAATGGCATAAGAATACTACCACTACCTTATCACCTTACCACTACATCTATAGCATTCTTATGGCTTTTAAATGAAATAAATTATCTTTAATAATACTAAATAATTCCTAACTTTTAACTTAAAAATATAATTAAATAATCTCAGGTTCTTCTAAGCTGTTTTAAAATAATAATAACTCATGTAAATAAGTATGATGTGGGATTTTACATCAAACCTAAATACACCTAACTCATTTTAATAATAATAATAAATAATACTAATCTTAAAGTGTAATTTAATCTCATATATTTCTACTATATAATCAGTCATTAAATGAATAAGCAATCATATGTATACTTTTTATTTCATATGGTATCTTCATTTTAAAATAGATCAAAATCTTATAATTAATAATCTGTGGCAATAAACAATATTGTATTCTTATAATGTGCATTATAATCATCTTATGACCATTGTAATATTTATGTTCATGTCAATCAATCCTTATAAAATGATGTTAAGCAAATATGATATTCAATTCTAAATAATAATAACAAATTCAATTTGTGCAAATATTATGTTTACTTCAAATTATCTGATGTCAAAATGCTGAGGTGAAAAATAATGAGACTCGACACACTTTTAAAAACAAATTAACAAATTTATTTACAATAACTTCAAATAAAATTTATTTACACTATTTACAGTTTATAACTTATGACAACAAATAAAATAAAAAATAAGAAATACAAATATAAGAGGCTTACACTGTTATTAACTTATGTACTTAATAAGAAATTACACATTCCTTCAAATAAATGCTATATTAATATTATTACAGTGTGTTTTTTTCTTAAAACTTAGATTTGAAAAATAAATAGTAGTAATCTTTAATTATTACAAATAATAATACATGTCAAGATTATCTATGTAGCATGTGTACATAATGTAGTTCTACCTATTAAATAACTACATTAATTAAATATCATTTATAATGTATTATCATGTATTCACTTTGTTATTAGCATTACCTAAGAGCTTTATATAAAATTAATATCTCTTTATAATGTAAACAAATAATTGACTATACTTATACTTTACTTAATGTAATTTCTGTTATATGTTTTATAAAATATGCATTCTATATCTGTATTATTCAAATATTAATATTTAAATCATTTATCAATTTTAAATTCATAAAACATTACATTAGATAAATTTTATGATTCCTTTCTGTGTAAAATCATTATTTTACCCTATGTGCTTTACTAACCTTTCTAATAAATTTCTATCTATAAAACACATTCTAACTTCATTTAAAACATTTTCCGGAAAACAAATATCAACTTCAAATAAAATATTCATTATCCAAATTACTCATACTATATTGTCTATACTTAGTAAACTTTTCAATCTAAATATAGGCTTCTACTCATAACGTAACTTAGCTTATTCAATAAACAAAATACACAAAAATATAGACTTTTAAAATCCTTTTCTAAATTTCAAAAAATAAAATAATTACTTAGATAAGTAATAAACATCATTTTAATACTAAGCATAAATAAAAATATCAAAATTATTTACGAAAGAATCATATAATTATTTCTCAAACTTTTTACATAATGTTATGTCATGTTTATATTATAAATTAAAAATTATGCATATTTTAATAAAGTTTGATGTCAATATAATGTATGTGTTTTCATAATATATTTATCCATTCATTCTACAACAACATAATATTCAGTTGATCTAAAGTAAACATATTAAATTCATTTTTTTAAAAAAAAAATTATACAATATTTTTTACCATAATAATAATAATGTCCATTCTGCTATCCAGCATTCTTCGGAATTTGCAGCTTCATAAAATAAAAATCATTCACATTTTCACTCATAAACATTCATTAGAATATTCCGTGTTATATTAATTATAAAAATAAGTTTATGTAATTAATTATTATATTATTTTTAAGTTACTATTTAATAAATGTACCTAACCTACTTTTTAAGAGTTTAATAATATTTAAATTTTATGTTAAATAAATAAAATAAATTTATATTACATATTCCATCGTTGATTTTTCCTACCATAAAAGTTCTAACAAATATCCTCCGTATAAAGTCAATAAAACACTATTTCCTGTTCCGTTGAATCACGTGTTTCTTGAAAGTTTATAATAAAAATGATAACGTTCTTTTTTTTAAAAAATAAGTTCCAATAAGAAAACAAATAAAATTAAAACAATAGTTATAAGTTTTGTTTGGATCCAGTTCTTCATAGAATATTATTCACAAAGTTATTATTTCAAAATTAATTTATAATTGTTGAATTATTCTCCTTTAATTATTTTCATTAACTTAGTTTGGCCTAAACTGGTTTGGCCTGGACGTCCACGTTTTATTTGCGCATTTATAAATAATATATTCAGGTAAGAATTAATTTCTCCATCTATAACGACCTGCGTTTAGATTACTTCGATATAGCAATTTTATTATATTGCGTTTTTAAATAATCATATTTATAGTCTATTTGCCTTTTAAAACGTCAATATTTAGTCTTTTAGCATAAAGACTTAACAAGGCAAGTATTTATTTAAAATTACTACTGCTTCTTATATCTTTCCTCAAGATATATATTTTACTTCTATAATTTGTCAAAATATTTTCTTTTACAGAAATATTTATATTTCTTTAAAATATCTATTAGTAATAAACAATAGTAATTTAACTTTTGAAAACTATTTTTAGTCCAAAATACTACTTTTCTCCATCTTGTAGTTTTATGTACTAATCCAGCGTCTGTTACTTTCTCATCATAAAGTTTCTGATAAATTTTTCCAATACATGATGTTTCCATTGATTATTTGTACGTAAATTGAGTTTCGATATTGAGAAGATGATAAGGAATTATTAAGTTACTCCTGCATATTCATTACTTTAAAATATTATAAATTATTCAATAACACTCTTATGATTTTACAACTGATTTTTAAGAGCGTTTATAAAATTACTCAGCTATTTTCTTAATAGCACAAACGACTTAGAAGTTTTATTGTAGAGAGAGACCCCCTCAACAATTGAATCCAGCTTTTATAGTGGAAGAGACTCCACATCTGATTGGTTCGATTAAACAATCAAACTTTACTTATTTACATATTTACCAACACAATATTAAAAATAAATAATGACTTATTTAATATTTTGATATTTTATCAAATTCTTTCAAAACAATATTTATCGTTTATTTAAATCTATTAAACATTCTTTTGAAATATTATTTCTCTCTTGATTTAAATCTTAACTTTTATAAGATCATTTAAAATAAATTAGATCTTTTTAAATACGTTATATTTTTAAGACAATATTTTTAAAATCAAATTTAATATTTTACATTAATATCTTTATTTTTATCTCGTGATAACTCACGTATTATTTATAAATTTTACAACATGATTTTGTAAAATAATAATTGCAACTCCATTAGACAACTTCCACGCGTGTGTATAACATCTGTTCTTTATAATACAAGAACGCTTGTCTAAAAATAAACTTAACAATTGCTTTTTTAAAATAAATATTTATTTTTAAAATAAATAAAATATTACAACAGATTTTTAAAATAATTATTTGATATGATTAAAATCAAATATTAATCTCAATTTAAGCACTTATAATTTAAAATATTTCTATTCACTTTTAACATATATTTTGAATTTAATAAATATCTTTATCTAATTTTAGCTTGTCTTTTAAATATTTTAGCTTTAAACATTTGTCATTAAATTTATTATTGCAGTATTACATCATAATCATCATCATTTTAGATATCTTCTCAAGATCAACACAATTCACATATCAAACACTCATAGATTGCTTTAATTAAACTTATGGTAACATTACCACAAGCAAAGTCAACATCACATCTTTAAAATACTTCTTAAATTTAAAATTTTCCACTAGATTAGCACAAAACTTAAATGGTGACCCATATAAAAGGGCACATATTCCCCTCCTTCGGATAAAATTTTAAATTTAACATTCATCTTTAACATCTTTACTCCACATTGATCAATTTTATCTTTCTTATCATTTAAATATCATAATGCATTACTTTATCACAAAGTTTCATAAAGCATTAAATATCATCTTAAATTTCACTAAGAAAACACTTTTAAATAAACTACAATGACTTCTTTACTTCCTAAATTAAGTTTCACTTCTCTTTACTTATCTCTTAATTAGGTTACTTTCATTTCCCTAATATTTCTACAAATATCAAGTATTTAAATTCTTTTAAATACACCTTTACATAGGCTACTAAAATACATATTATTATAGTTAATACTATATTTTAAATTACTCTATGTATTTCATTTATAACTTATTGCTAATTTCATTAGCAATCTTATAGATTATTATTCAACAAATCTATATATTTCTCTTTTAAAATGATTAACTTCATCTTTTAAGATTGATCTCTTTCATGATCACTACCTTAATACAAATTAATCTTTTATAAGATTTAATTATATATACTTTAAACATATGAGTTTTATACTCTTTAACTCTATTATTTAACTTCTTGTTTAAAATATATTTACTTCAATAACTAATTCCATTTCTACTTAGTCATTATGACAAAACTTATTTCTTCTTAAAATATCATTTACATATTTTGTAAATTTCTTCAACTAAACTTTATTCATCATGCTAATTTATTACATAATAAATTATTTCCTTATGTGAATAAAGCAAGTATTTAAATATTACATTAAAATATTTATTCACAACATTTTTACAATTGTAACTCACATCTCAGATGGAAATGGAATTAGGCTCCTTGCATTATAAGTTCCCTTTTCCCCATCTGGTGTGGTTAACATAAACGCATTCTCTCCTACTTTGCAGGATATTCTATATGGACCTTCATATAGACTAAGAAATTTTTTAAATTGATTTCTTTGTAGGTTGCTAACATGGGGTGTTCTAACCAGAACTAAATCATTAACTTTAAATGGATGTGGTTTATTATGGGCTTTCTTTACTCTTTTAGCACCCATAATATGAAGCTTTACTTTAGCTTGATTATTATCCTCATCCCTATCAATTGGTTCTCTTACAATCGGAATAGGCGTTCTAATTAATAAGGGCTCATGTTTCCCATAATGCAAACGAATAGGAGTGAAACCAGTGGACTCATTATACGTACTATTAATATAGTTAATAACCTCAGGAAGTTTTTGCACCCACTTCTTATGATTATCAGCTACATACACCCTAAACAATCGACTAAGCTCCCGCATAACACGTTCGCATGGATTAGATTGAGGGTTTCTTATGGAGCTCATAACATGTTTGAGGTCTTGCCCTTGAATCCACTCATTCCATCTATTCGATATAAAAGCAGTAGCATGATCTGTTAATATAATTTTTGGTTTTCCTACTAATGGAAACTGATAATTCATCATACATTTTATAACAAAATGTGCACTAGTTTTAGGCACAGGATATGCTGCTACAAACTTACTGAATACATCATAGGCTACTAAAATAAATTTCTGTTGCTTAAATGGTGGTAAAGGCCCATAAAAATCAATAGCCAACAATTCATTAACTTGATTTGGAATAATTGGCTGCATCACCCCAACATATGATTTGTTACAGTATTTAGATTTCAAGCAAGTAGAACATGTTTTAATTTTCCTTATGACACGCTTATACATTTTATCCCAATAAAAAATAGATTTTAATACGTACATAATCTTTGGTGCACCGTAGTGACCATAACTACAATGTACATACATAATTACTTTATCAATCATGGAGTCAGGAACAACTATCCTCCATGATTCCCCCTGATTTGAACTTAAATTGTACATAAGTAAATTTTGATACATCTTATACTTGCTAGAAATCCTTTTAATAGTTTTATTCTTACTGTTTTTATTATCATGATTATTTAAGATAGTCATGATTCTATTTAATTTATGATCCTGACCTTGAATCATAGTAAGATTATTATAATCATCTACTATAGATTCATCCCTGTCTACATCCACACTACTAATAATTATATTTTGAGCATTAGGATGTTGGGATAACAGACAAATAGGGTGGCGGCTAAGAATATCAGCAGGGATATTCTGTCTCCCTTCAATATAGATAACTCTATAGTTGAACTGCTGGAGATATAAGCTCCACCTAACAAGTCTCTCATTACTGAGGTAGCTTTTGTTCAAAAACTCCAAGCTTCTATGGTCGGTCAACACAATTACTTCTGATCCCAATAAAAATTGGCGTAATTTCTGAAAAGCCCAAACAACAGCTAGGGTTTCCTTTTCAGTAATAGTGTAATTCAACTCAGCACCTCTTAAATGACGGCTTAAGAAGTACAACACATGAGGTACCTGATCCTCATCAAGCTGATACAACACTACTCCCAGACCATAGTAACTACTATCTGTCTGCACATAAAATGTTTTACTAAAGTCAGGATACATTAAAATTACGTGTTTTAGAAATTTACTTTTAATCATATTAAATTCATGGTCATGTTCAATAGTCCATTTCCATTTTTCAGATTTCTTTAATAATTTAGATAAGTTTATAGTAAGATCGGAAGAGCAATTTCTGTAAAACCTATTATAATAATTACACAATCCAAAAAATGATTTTAACTGTTTTACTGTTTTTGGGATGGGAAAACGTTGAATAGCTGCAATCTTTTCAGGATGGGGCTGGATTCCATGCTCATTTATTAAATGACCTAGAAAAGTAATTTCTTTAGCTGCTATTGAACATTTTTCCATATTTATTTTAACATTCTGCATTTGGCATTCAGTAAAAAATAATTTTAAATGTTGGATATGCTCATGTAAACTATCAGAAGCAATAACTATATCATCCACATACATGATGATTTTCTCTTTCAATTGTTTCGAAAAAATCATGTCTAAACATCTGATCAAGCCAGCACCACTATTAATGAGACCAAAAGGCATCCGTCTGAAAACATACGACTGGCCTTGAAATCTAAATGCAGTATATTGCTGATCACTCTCATGCAGTGGTATTTGCCAATAACTAGCTGTCAGATCAAATGTAGAGAAAATTGACCTCTTGTGAAATTTAGTTAAGAGCTCATGTACAGGTGGAGGAATGTCACGTTCTGGTACAGTTACATTATTTAACATACGAGCATCCAAGCATACTCTAATACTGCCATCCTTCTTCTTTACAATAACCAATGGGTTTACGTAAGGAGAAGGGCATTTCTTAATTATATCCCACTCTAGCATTTTGTCAATTTGACTCTGTACCTCATCCTTATATTGGTAAGGAATTGGGTACATCTTTTGATGGAAAGGATCATTACTCTTCAATTTTATTCTATGGGTATATCCCTTTATTATACCAGGAATTTTAGAGAAAATATTCTTAAAATTATACATTAATTGATATAAATTTTCACCCAATTCAGAATTTATTGCATAAACATGTTCAATTTTAACCTTTATGCTGGCATCAATTAATGTGTTCTGTATGCATAATAATTGACTAGAAAGGTTATGCATACCATATTCAAAATTAAGCCTTTCTTCTTTACAAATAAAAATCCTATTATGAAAATCTATCTGACATTTATTCAAAATCATGAAGTCAGCTCCTATTATGGCTTCATGTATTAATCCAGGCATAATAAGAAAAACATGCCCAAATTCTGTATTATTTATTTTGAAGGTAATCCAGACTTGTTTATTTGATAACTTTGTCCTCTTTCCATTTGCTAAAGTTACTTGAATTTGTTTTACTGGCAATGAAGGTATATCCCTTTCTACACTCACCAGATTTTGATACATTGACTCTGACAATATGGAAGTCAAGCTTCCATATTTACTATTTATATGCAAAATTACAATGGGACACTGATAGGTTATTGGTGGTTCGCCTATAGTAAAGGGCTCTAGATAATCAATATCAAGATCTAAAGTATTCAGCATCCACATCTGATCGTTCCCCATTTTGTTAGCAACAGGTCCTTGCAAAGAGGAACTAACGTACAAAGACCTTTCTAATTTAACTTCTTACTATTAGTTTTATTAGCTGGTCTCTTCAAAATGGTAGTTATACCACTTGTAGAAGGCTGATTTTGCAAATCATCACTTCTATCTCTATTTGTATTATACTGTACAGTTTTCTTAACATATGGAGACATTCTATTTCTACCTTTATAACTAAAACTTCTCTTAAAGCCTCCAGGAGATTTTAATCCAGTATTAATACTAAGACTTGCTAATGGGTAATTATTTTTATCCCTATTTACCCTAAATTTATTATCAATAGATAACTCTGCTACTTCCAGAGCATCTAATATTTCGGAGACTTCCTCAATTGTCCCACGGTCAGCAGCTATTAACAACTGTTCCACATGCTTTGGTAAGTTGTGTCTAACTATTCTGACAATTTGTCCCTCCGACAATGGACAAGCAGTCAAAGTCTTCAAACGAACGGCTTGACTTCGGAAAAAACTGGTGTAGCTGCCTTTGCTAACTTGGTACTTATCTTGGGTAATTTGATACCGAATGCAATCCTGTTTGTCGGAGTTCCAGAAGCTCCCGACAATAAAACATTTGAAATCACCATATGTCATGGGTTTCTCGAACAGAGATTGCCACCAATCTTTAGCTACTCCGTATAAATGATTGCTACACACGGCTACTTTCTCCTTTTCAGATAAGGAACATATTGAAAACAATTCATCCAAATTGTTTAGAAACTCCGAGGGATTTTCCATGTATTCCCCTTTAAACGGTTTAACTTTCATAAACCTTAAGGCCATAGAATTATTTGAACTACCCTCATGACTAATTACTTCTCTAGTTGATCTATTGTCAATTTCCTTCACAAGAGTATTATCTGACTGATTATTATTATTACTACTTGGCTTAATTAACTCTATATTATTCATTTGTGAAGAATCAACATAGTCAACATATGCTTTACTACTTATTTTTCCGGTAAACATCTCTGCCTTAGCATTACATATACTTTTCATTTCCATTTGATCATAGACTTGCTGAAATTTTCCTTCTAAGTCCATCTGTTCCAGCACTTGCTTCACATACCCTTTTTGTTCTTTTCTGAACTCATCTAGATTCTTGTCTAAAATTTCTTTATAACTGTTATTACTTTGCTCTATCATTCCTGCATGATCCTTTATATCCTTCTGAATACGCTTTATATTTTCTCCCACTTTCGATCGATATTTATTTTCATCGACCTTTTTGACATCTATACTTTTAAATTTCTCTACTAATTCCTGCTCTATTTCATTTTTTATGTCCCTTTTTGTCTGAATTATAGCACTCTTAACATCTTTAATATCTTTATTAAGATTACTCACTTGGTTTTTAACATCACCAATTTCAACATCAACTTTATATTGATAATCATCAATTTTACAAGTTAAATTGTTATTATTGATTTTACATTGATCAATAGATTCAGCTATTTGATCTCTTAGTCCTTTAATTGTGTTTTCTGAAAACTCATGAAATTTTCTTTCTAGCCTTTCTTGATTTCTATCATCAACTTTTAATATTTCTAATTTTAAAGACTCAATTACTTCTTCATTCTTATCAAATCTTATATCTATACTATCCATTCTATCTTCCATTTTTATATTCATATCTTTTATTTCTTCTTTTAAAGAATCTAATTTAAGACTATTTTTATAACTCTCCTCCTTCATTTCTTTCATATCTTCTTTTAAAGAATCAAATCTAATATTATTATCCTCTTTCATTTCTTCTTTTAAAGACTTACTCTCCTCTTTCATACTCTGCATCATTATTTTAAAATATTTCTCAAAATCAGACTTTGATAAGTTCTCTACATCTTTCTCAGTTTTCACTACTTCTTTTTCTACAGTTTTAAAAATTATCTCTTTCTCCTCCTCTATTTCACCATCCATATTTTGAATATTTTCTAATACTATTTCTGAATTTGCTGATTTTTCTATTTCTCTGCTCTCCACACAACTATTATCTTCTACAACAAAATTTGACATTTCAACTTCTAAATCTTTATCCCAATTATTCATTTTATATTTTTTAAAAATTCAATCCTAACAATATGCAGCACTTATTATTTTTTATATTTTTAAAATACAATTCCCCATCAACCTTCCCATCTCCACTCAACTCACTTTTACAACTAATCATATATAGTATCCTCAAAAACTCTACATTACTTATTATTAGATAATTATATAAATTTCAATAACAAAATTGTGTCATATCATTTATTTTTACACCTATGACCCACAGACAATTTGCACATAATATATAATATTAAATATACATTTAAAATATTTCAAGAATTGATATGGTCACATTATAATATAATTATTTGCCACATTTCTATAATTTATTATTTTATTAAATTAAAATCAACATAGTATTTAACTTCAAAGAATAATCATATTACAGATACCACATAAAATATAATACTCTACTAATAAAATTTTTATTTTAATTTTATTTTAATTTTATAATCAACATCTAATCAATTATAAATATTATTATAAAATATTAATTATACTTATCACTTTATTCTCCTAACATATACTAATCCTAAAATTATAACTTAATCCCTAATTAAATATTTAGCCTAAAACGTTGTGGCCAAAACTTTCTTGACCACCTATCGGGCTGATAAAATTGTAACTTTAACATATCAAACCGATAACGTTTGAACATCTAAATCCTACCTAAACATCTCATGCCAATAACGTTGAGCGCCAAAATCTTCCTTACCCTTTGTACCCTTACTTCTTGATATATAAAATAGTTTAAAATACAACTAGCTCAGTTACATTATTATGCCTAATTAAAATTTGCATATCTATCTTTAATATACTTTTATATTATCATATCTTAATTAAATTTATTATCAATCATCAAAATCAATATAGTTCTAGATTATACTAATTAAATAAGTATTTATAAAATTATGAGACTGCGAAGTAAAGTTACAAAGGAATAAGCAGATTTACACTGAGTCAATATCTTCCAAGATACTGTCTCAATGGCATAAGAATACTACCACTACCTTATCACCTTACCACTACATCTATAGCATTCTTATGGCTTTTAAATGAAATAAATTATCTTTAATAATACTAAATAATTCCTAACTTTTAACTTAAAAATATAATTAAATAATCTCAGGTTCTTCTAAGCTGTTTTAAAATAATAATAACTCATGTAAATAAGTATGATGTGGGATTTTACATCAAACCTAAATACACCTAACTCATTTTAATAATAATAATAAATAATACTAATCTTAAAGTGTAATTTAATCTCATATATTTCTACTATATAATCAGTCATTAAATGAATAAGCAATCATATGTATACTTTTTATTTCATATGGTATCTTCATTTTAAAATAGATCAAAATCTTATAATTAATAATCTGTGGCAATAAACAATATTGTATTCTTATAATGTGCATTATAATCATCTTATGACCATTGTAATATTTATGTTCATGTCAATCAATCCTTATAAAATGATGTTAAGCAAATATGATATTCAATTCTAAATAATAATAACAAATTCAATTTGTGCAAATATTATGTTTACTTCAAATTATCTGATGTCAAAATGCTGAGGTGAAAATAATGAAACTTGACACACTTTTAAAAACAAATTAACAAATTTATTTACAATAACTTCAAATAAAATTTATTTACACTATTTACAGTTTATAACTTATGACAACAAATAAAATAAAAAATAAGAAATACAAATATAAGAGGCTTACACTGTTATTAACTTATGTACTTAATAAGAAATTACACATTCCTTCAAATAAATGCTATATTAATAATATTACAGTGTGTTTTCCTTAAAAATTTAAATTTGAAAAATAAATAGTAGTAATCTTTAATTATTACAAATAATAATACATGTCAAGATGATCTATGTAGCATGTGTACATAATGTAGTTCTACATATTAAATAACTACATTAATTAAATATCATTTATAATGTATTATCATGTATTCACTTTGTTATTAGCATTACCTAAGAGCTTTATATAAAATTAATATCTCTTTATAATGTAAACAAATAATTGACTATACTTATACTTTACTTAATGTAATTTCTGTTATATGTTTTATAAAATATGCATTCTATATCTGTATTATTCAAATATTAATATTTAAATCATTTATCAATTTTAAATTCATAAAACATTACATTAGATAATTTTATGATTCCTTTCTGTGTAAAATCATTATTTTACCCTATGTGCTTTACTAACCTTTCTAATAAATTTCTATCTATAAAACACATTCTAACTTCATTTAAAACATTTTCCGGAAAACAAATATCAACTTCAAATAAAATATTCGTTATCCAAATTACTCATACTATATTGTCTATACTTAGTAAACTTTTCAATCTAAATATAGGCTTCTACTCATAACGTAACTTAGCTTATTCAATAAACAAAATACACAAAAATATAGACTTTTAAAATCCTTTTCTAAATTTCAAAAAATAAAATAATTACTTAGATAAGTAATAAACATCATTTTAATACTAAGCATAAATAAAAATATCAAAATTATTTACGAAAGAATCATATAATTATTTCTCAAACTTTTTACATAATGTTATGTCATGTTTATATTATAAATTAAAAATTATGCATATTTTAATAAAGTTTGATGTCAATATAATGTATGTGTTTTCATAATATATTTATCCATTCATTCTACAACAACATAATATTCAGTTGATCTAAAGTAAACATATTAAATTCATTTTTTTAAAAAAAAAATTATACAATATTTTTTACCATAATAATAATAATGTCCATTCTGCTATCCAGCATTCTTCGGAATTTGCAGCTTCATAAAATAAAAATCATTCACATTTTCACTCATAAACATTCATTAGAATATTCCGTGTTATATTAATTATAAAAATAAGTTTATGTAATTAATTATTATATTATTTTTAAGTTACTATTTAATAAATGTACCTAACCTATTTTTTAAGAGTTTAATAATATTTAAATTTTATGTTAAATAAATAAAATAAATTCACATTACATATTCCATCGTTGATTTTTCCTACCATAAAAGTTCTAACAAATATCCTCCGTATAAAGTCAATAAAACACTATTTCCTGTTCCGTTGAATCACGTGTTTCTTGAAAGTTTATAATAAAAATGATAACGTTTATTTTTTTAAAAATAATAAGTTCCAATAAGAAAACAAATAAAATTAAAATAGTTTATAAGTTCTTTGGATCCAATTCTTCATCAATTATTATTTAAAAGTTATTATTTCAAAATTAATTTATAATTGTTGAATTATTCTCCTTTAATTATTTTCATTAACTTAGTTTGGCCTAAACTGGTTTGGCCTGGACGTCCACGTTTTATTTGCGCATTTATAAATAATATATTCAGGTAAGAATTAATTTCTCCATCTATAACGACCTGCGTTTAGATTACTTCGATATAGCAATTTTATTATATTGCGTTTTTAAATAATCATATTTATAGTCTATTTGCCTTTTTAAAACGTCAATATTTAGTCTTTTAGCATAAAGACTTAACAAGGCAAGTATTTATTTAAAATTACTACTGCTTCTTATATCTTTCCATAAGATATACATTTTACTTCTATAATTTGTCAAAATACTTTCTTTTACAGAAATATTTATATTTTTTTAAAATATCTATTAGTAATAAACAATAGTAATTTAACTTTTGAAAACTATTTTTAGTCCAAAATACTACTTTTCTCCATCTTGTAGTTTTATGTACTAATCCAGCGTCTGTTACTTTTTCATCATAAAGTTTCTGATAAATTTCTCCAATACGTGATGTTTCCATTGATTATTTGTACGTAAATTAAGTTTCGATATTGAGAAGATGATAAGGAATTATTAAGTTACTCCTGCATATTCATTACTTTAAAATATTATAAATTATTCAATAACACTCTTATGATTTTACAACTGATTTTTAAGAGCGTTTATAAATTTACTCAGCTATTTTCTTAATAGCACAAACGACTTAGAAGTTTTATTGTAGAGAGAGACCCCCTCAACAATTGAATCCAGCTTTTATAGTGGAAGAGACTCCACATCTGATTGGTTCGATTAAACAATCAAACTTTACTTATTTACATATTTACCAACACAATATTAAAAATAAATAATGACTTATTTAATATTTGATATTTTATCAAATTCTTTCAAAACAATATTTATCGTTTATTTAAATCTATTAAACATTCTTTTGAAATATTATTTCTCTCTTGATTTAAATCTTAACTTTTATAAGATCATTTAAAATAAATTAGATCTTTTTAAATACGTTATATTTTTAAGACAATATTTTTAAAATCAAATTTAATATTTTACATTAATATCTTTATTTTTATCTCGTGATAACTCACGTATTATTTATAAATTTTACAACATGATTTTGTAAAATAATAATTGCAACTCCATTAGACAACTTCCACGCGTGTGTATAACATCTGTTCTTTATAATACAAGAACGCTTGTCTAAAAATAAACTTAACAATTGCTTTTTTAAAATAAATATTTATTTTTAAAATAAATAAGATATTACAACAGATTTTAAAATAATTATTTGATATGATTAAAATCAAATATTAATCTCAATTTAAGCACTTATAATTTAAAATATTTTTATTCACTTTTAACATATATTTTGAATTTAATAAATATCTTTATCTAATTTTAGCTTGTCTTTTAAATACTTTAGCTTTAAACATTTGTCATTAAATTTATTATTGCAGTATTACATCATAATCATCATCATTTTAGATATCTTCTCAAGATCAACACAATTCACATATCAAACACTCATAGATTGCTTTAATTAAACTTATGGTAACATTACCACAAGCAAAGTCAACATCACATCTTTAAAATACTTCTT
>JAQFVV010001798.1:0-46377 GCA_028023455.1 Epiperipatus broadwayi | reverse complement strand
ATATATATATATATATATATATATATATATATATATATATATATATATATATATATATATATATATATATATATATATATATATATATATATATATATATATATATATATATAATAAAGAATTTAAACAAAAAGAGATTTCTTTTTTTTTAGTTTTAAGATTTCCTTTTTTTCTCCTTTAAATTAAATAAAAAGAGAGTATCTTATAGTTTAAACTGTTATACTTTTAATTTTTCTAAGTTAATTTTCTACCCTCTTCTAATAAATAAATGATGTTTCTATGAATAACTTTTTAAACTCTTTTAGATTTTTTCTTTTTTTTAATGAGCTGCTTTAATTCAATATTTTATGGACAACTTAGTGATTTTATTATTTGTTAATCAAGTTTAAAACTTTATGTTGTTTTATGAGGATTTTTTTTGATAATTGTAAACATGATTTTAATAAACACTTAGTAGTGTTACAATATATATATATATATATATATATATATATATATATATATATATATATATATATATATTTTAACATGCCATTTGCACCTTCACTTCAGAATAATATCTTATATATAATAAAATGGATTCTAACTCAGTTAATAATTAATAAATAAAATATTCAACATTAAAATTAAATGTTTCACTAGCTGAAATTTCAAGTATGAATAAGGTTCAGTTTATAAAAATAAATTAAATAAATATTTAATATTTTCATGAGACTTGGAAGTGAAAATACAGGTGACATGATAGATTATATTGAGCCAATATCCTACAGGATACTACCTCAATAGCATGAGAACACTATCCCCCTTTATTACTATTTCAAATAATAACTTACAGTATTTTTACAACTTTAATAATTCTTACTCACTAAGATTAAACTAATAATTAAATCTTAATCTTCTATTCATATTACTTTAGCTCTATAAAAATCTCAGGTTCATAAATGTATTCTAAGTTAATAAAAATTATGGTAGTAAAATATGTGAAGGGATTTTTATGTCATAATCTACTACACTTAAACTAATAATAATAAATAATAATAATCTTCATTCTGTGAACTAATTCTGTATATCTTTTCTCTTCACTATGTTTTTATTACCATAATAAAATAATTTAATATAGTCTTTATTCACATGTAATAATATGGTAAATATGTTGTAGCATTTGATAATCTGACAAACAAAAGTATGTGGCAACTAATAGCATATAATTCAATGTATTATTATGTTAACTAATTTATGACCATAAGATAATGCAAAATTATGATTACTTAATTAAATGAATACCAATGAACTATTCGAATTCTTAAAAATAATTCTTTATTTATCTTTTGTGCAAAATTATGTTTGTTTCTATTATTATGGATATATGGTGATCTCATACAGTATAGTGGGAGGAATAAATAATCTAGACACATAAATTTTTGAATAAACAAATTTAGCAAAGTTTATTATTACATTAACAACATAACAGTTTATTTACAATATGTACATTTAAAACATCTTAAAGATTGGTACCATTATACATTTTTTATGTTCGAACCTCGTTAAGTCTTTACTCTGACTTGAATTAAAAATAATAATAATACAATATTATTAATCCCTGTTTGATCAACCTTGTATAAAAAAATTACATTTATTTAATACTTATTCAAAATATATTTTACATCCATTAGCTATTATTCAAGTATGCTTCTTTTTCTTTATTAAACATCTATAGAAAACATAGTGTGGATAAACATAAAATAATACTAATTGAAAACATGGATATCCTTTTTTTTACTAGACAATTTCACTTTAGCAATATTATCGATATCATGTAAATTATCTATTGATAATTTATTTCTAAATTATGGATACTATTGTTCACAATTTGTTAACTATAATACATTCCATTATAACAATATTATTGTACTATAGAATTATAATTACTGATACATTATCTATTCTTGAATAAATATAAATTGTACCTAACTTATTGTGTAGATCGTTTTTACTTTATAGCATTATATTAAAAATATGCAGTACTTATTTTTTTTTAAAAGATTGAAATAAATATTTTAATATTATTTAACATTACAAAAGCAACTTTGCTTTACATATTTTATTCTTAAGATCTTGTATTTATTTCCAAAATAAAATAAATCTATAACTTATTTTATGATTCTTTCATTTGAAGCCGATTGGATTTTTAATTCATACAAATTCTATTTCTTCATCCATGTAAATGAACTCATCGCATTCCAAATAATTGCATATCTTTAACTTTAAATCATCTATTATTTTCTTTTAAATATATCTTACTGTATGGTGTAGCTACTTTTTGGAAATCTAGATAGCGAATAGATTTATAGTATGGGAAGAAAAACTAGAGTATAACACATAACTCATATCGAAATATCATCATGGCAAAGTGTATTTATAAAACTAGAGGCAATAACTTTTCCTGTCTAATGTCCTCAAACACTATAAATGATGTCAAGCTATTCCTTCAGCTTTATTGATCATCAATATCCAAAAAAAAATAAATACTGTCCAAAATAAATATACAATTACACGGCTTTTGTTAACTGCATTGCACATTCACAAATATTATAAAATACTATTCATATTTCCCAAATATCCTAACTTAATAAGATCCTGGACATGTTAATCATATTAATAATACCAGGTCACTATTCTATTCTTATTTCCTAATATTTACCAGGTCTTACATTGACAAATTTACTAGCTTGCATATTCAAATAATAAATAAGATTCAACTGTAATTGGAACAATCTTACTAAACCATAAGAAAAGTTTGCTTTACATTCGTATTCTAAACAAAACACATAATATTTTGATCATCCAATAATATGAAAGTTCTTTACAAAGAATCACATAAATATTTATTATCATGTTGGGTTATATTATCATTATAAAATCATAGTATGCATACTTCAAATATCTCCTGATCTCACAATGTTTTAAAACATGTTGTATAATGCATATCTCAACATGCATACATCAAACATTATTATATAGGAAATCTGTAAAAAAGAAAAAAACAAGAAAATATACCATAATAAATATCAATAATTCATTAGTTGTAACCAAGTGACATTAGATCATCAGTATCACATTTGCAGTCTTCTTTTCTCCAACTAGATATAACATATCATACATAAAATACATCCATGCATCTATTTAAAATATTCTAAATTAAGCTATTAAATATTATACTATAGGATTCTAATACCATAAATAATTAATATTCGTGTTCATATACTTCTTAATCAAAAATTTACATTTAAACTAAGTTATAAAATAATAAAAAAATCAATCAAAATTATAATTACGTATGTCTTCAAATTAAATCTTCAATTGACAAAGTTATTGATAAAGTTCAAAAAATGTTTATTATTTTCTCGAGAGTTTTTTTTTAAAAAAATGTTCTCCTCAAAAGCGCTTAATTTCTTCAAGAGCAGTCACCTTCCCCCATTGCTATTGACAGTGAATAAGACAATATATTTCTGGTATTAAGAGCCATCCGAATTTCCGGTATACACAATAGCAGATTCAAAAAAAAAAAAAAAAAAAGAATAATAAAAAATTTTACAACATCTTTTTAAATCTTTAAAATTAAACAAAATAATTATCAATCCAAATAAAATAAGTATCAATCCATCCTATAAGAGTTTATAGATTAATGGTTTATGGATTCCTTAGTCCAGAAAGATAATTATTGAAATTATAATACTATAATAATCCTGTGAAGCTTCTTAATTTTCCATATCGGAGTAGTAATGCATTATATTTTATTTGGTTTAGCTTAATCTATCCGATAAACTTTTTGCGCAATATTTGTTTTTCCATAGATCCACCCTTCTATTTACTCATATGTTTATCTTTATAGGTTTCTTCCTTAGTGAATTTTTTTCCATTTAGTACTTATTTCCATCAGTTTTAAAACTCTAAGTTTTTTTTTAAAAAATCTTTCCTAAATGCGTTTAACCCTTTTAAGACTATAGGTTTTTATATACTATATATGCTTTAGTAACACATCTCCATGATTCAGTTTCTTAAATAATTTCTAGTAAAATATTTTTTTAAAATGTTTCCCTCAAATAGACATAACATTTTACTTTTTTAACATGATATTTTAATGAGTTATCATAAAATAGACTTGTAATATTGCTTCTTAATCTTGGACAAGCTTATTTTCCTATATAAAATAATGTGTCTTTATTTTTAGACAGCAAATATCTTTCCATCTAAGCTTCTTGTATAATGTCCACACTACTATTTTATTCATGAGAACAGTCCTCTTGTTCAGCATTAATGAAACCGTATCAACAAATATTATATACATTTTTAAAATATTATAAACTGAATATAATTCACTTCTTGGCATATCCATTTATTATCACGAAGTTCTATGTTAGACTTTGAGAAAAGACATCTGATAACGGACTTTTAAAAATTTAACAAGGCATGTAAAATGAAATTATTATTAATATTTTTTATTGTACACTCTCTTTTGCAAAACACTTTTAAAATATCAATTAGCTTTTGCAAATAAATTATAATAGAGCACAAAATTGACTAAAATAATAAAGTTAAAATTATAATCACCTTGATAGCTTCTGATATGATTCAGCTATCCTTAATACATTATAAATCACCCCCTGATAAATCAACTGCAATGATATTTATAGCCTGTAAGAACACCTTATCCTATTGGTTGATTCTTACTTTTAGTTTGATACCAAATTTGCATAAGCTTCAGTTTTACAGAATTAAATTTCAAAATAAAAATTATGATGCATTAAAACTTAAAAAAATATTATTTAAAATATAACTTTTAGATCAATTATTACTTTACTAAAATGATTAAATACCTTTAAAATAACTTTTAAAACAAATCTAATGAATTTATCTTACTTTTAATAATTAATTTATCTATTTTTATTTAAACAAACTATTAACTTTTTTATTAACTGTACTTGTCTTTATTACATTATTTAAACAATTATAATGACAGTTAACTTAATATTTATTATTAACTTTTATGATAGGTAAATAATTCTATTCAACTCTATAATGCAATTTTACAATTTTTGAATTTTACTAATAATATTAGCAAGCGAGTGTGTGTAACTCTATATTACATAAGTCACATGATTAATAATCAAGACGTACTATTTTCAATTTCTGTCTAGGAATAAATAATAAATTGCAACACTTGTTGTATTGAATAAAATAATACAATGATATAAAATTTGGAAAAATAATTTAGAAAATATAGAATTAGATACAACTTTCTCAACCATAAAAATTACTTTTAAAATATATAATATTAATTCTAATTATCAAATATAGTTTATAAATTTAAACATAACATTTACTTAACTATAAGTTTTAAAACTATTAAAATTGAACTTTTTAAACATACTTTTAAATATTTATAGCTGTGTTAGCTTTTGCAACCATATGTAACAATATTTCTATTTAATTGTTCTTAAGTAATTTAACATAATATTATGTGTTACGTAATTTCATTTAGCTTTAAATTGTACTTTAAGATAATATTAATACAATATAATGAACACATCAAGAGAACATATTCTGAAATTTTAAATTTAAAATAATTTAGTGTGGTGAGCCATTTCTGACCCATAGAAAAGGGCACAATATATATATGGCTGCAGAAAGGAATTTGCTATTAACTGAAAGGAGACCCTTTGATTCCTCTTGGAGGTCTTAAAGGAACCGAGCAGGGCAAATTCCTAATGTCCACTCCATACGTTCTTGTCGTTGCAGCTGTTATTACTATGTGATTATTCATATAGTATACGAACATGGATGGGATGCTCACCAACATGCATTAGCCAGCATGGTGAGTTTATTGGCATTTTACCTCTGAGTTTAAGATCAAGAAACACCATGGTCTTTCTTCTCAGTGCCTGATAAGGCAAAATGAATGTTTGTGTAAATGATAAATATTTTTCCAATACATATATACAATTATGACAGACAAAAATAAAGCATGGCCCTTAATCCCAGGAGGCTGTAAAGTCACCAACCAAGGCAGTGGTTGGTGGCCGAAGGTGGAGGGTGCTAAGAATCCCCTGATTGTGGACCCAGGCAGCCATTTGATGACGACTTTTTATCTAGGTACTTACAACTGCAGATTACTTTCAAGTGAAGGAAGATTGCAAAAATTAGAAGAAGAATTGTCTTATATTAAATGGGACATTATTGGACTTTGTGAAGTTAGAAGAAAAGGTGAAGAAACAATTGATTTAAAAAGTGGAAATATACTCTATTATAAAGGCACACATATTGGAAATACAAGTGGAGTAGGATTCATTATAAATAAAAAGTGGAAGAACAATATTGTGGAGATTGATGGTGTAAAGGAACAGAGTTTCAAGATTAGTTATACAATTTAATAGCAGATACCAAATGCAGATAATTCAGGTTTATGCCCCAACAAGTTCTCATAATGATGAAGTAGTAGAAGATTTTTATATGGATGTACAAAAGGCTTTTGGTCAGAGTAAACAACATTTTAAAATTGTTATGGGAGACTTTAATGCTATAATTGGTAGACAAATGAAAGATGAAATTGCTGTAGGTAATTTTGGTTATGGTAATATAAATGAGAGAGGACATAAACTTGTGGAGTTTTCAGAAAAAGAAAAAAACTTTATATTATGAATTCATTTTTTGAAAAAAATGTTAAAAGGAAATGGACATGGAAGCATCCAAATGAAGGTACAGCAGAATTGGATTATATTTTGACTAACAGGAAATACATATTTCAAGATTGTAATGTCCTTAATAAATTTAACACAGGAAGTGGTCATCGATTAGTAAAGGTGTAAGTTGTGTGTTAATGTAAAACTAGAGAGACAAAAATTATTAAGAAAAACAATATTTACAGTTGATATTCCTAATCTTCATAAACATTCTAATGAATTAAAATTAGAACTTACAAATAGGTTTCAAGTGTTAGGAGATTTTGAACATGATTCAGATTTGAATGAAATTAATATGAAAATAACTGATACACTTTTAAAAATTGCAACAAAGATAGCTGGTAGGAAAAAGCAGCAATTGACTAAGAAAATTTCTACTGAGACTAGAGAATTTATGAAGAAAAGAAGGAATATGAAGATATACAAAAATGATGTATTAAAAAGAATTGAATATCTCGAATTTTGTAAAATGGTGCAGAAAAGAGTTGAAAATGATATAAGAAAGTATAACTGTGAAATAGCAAGGAAAGCTGTAGATGAAAATAAAAGTCTCAAGAATGTTAAACAACGTTTTAGTATTGGTAGGAAATTTATATCTGCAATAAGAAAAAAAGATGGAATTATTACTAAAAAGAGAGATGACATCATGAAATTGGTAGAAGATTTTTATCAAGAATTATATAGTAATAAAGAACAAGTACCTCTTATATCTATTACATCTTCCGAATTGCCCAGAAATTTTAAATGAAGAAGTGAGACATGCAATTAAATGTATGAAGAAAGGAAAAGCTCCAGGAAATGATGGAATTATAATTGATATATTAAAAGAAGCAGGTGAAGAAGTAGAAACAATTTTAGCAAAGTTATATACCAAATGTCTAAATGATAAAGATGTACCGGAAGATTGGAAGAATGCAGTAATAATATTAATATTTAAAAAAGGTGATAAAGAAGATATTAGAAATTATAGACCTATCAGCCTTTTATCAGTTTTATATAAAATTTTTACCAAGATAATTACAACTCATCTACAGAGAACTTTGGATTTCCACCAACCAAAGAACAAGCTGGATTTAAAAGTGGTGTTAGTACAATAGATCATATCCAGGTATTGAGAGAAGTCATAGAAAGGACAAATGAATATGAGTTGTCATTATGTTTTGGATTTGTAGATTATGAAAAGGCATTCGATTCTATACACATTTCTTCAGTGATTAAAGCATTGGATCATCAGGTATAGATAAGGATATTGTCATATTTTAAAGAATATTTATAAAAATGCAACAGCAACAATTACATTACATAATGATACTGGAAAAATCAACATTGAGAAAGGTGTAAGGCAAGGTGACTCCATATGTCCAAAACTTTTTACAGCCGTGCTGCAAAAAGTATTTTGTGGATTAAAATGGGAAACTATAGGAATGAAAGTAAATGGAGAGTATTTAAGTCATTTAGATTTTGCAGATGATGTAGTTGTTTTTGCAAATAATGCTTCAAAGCTGCAGGAAATGTTGCAGGAGTTAGCATATGAAAGTAGAAAAGTAGGACTAAAGATAAATGTTACAAAGACTAAAGTAATGTTTAATCGATTTGCTCAAAGTATGAAAATAAAGATTGATTATGAAGAATTAGAAGAAGTTAACAGTTACAAATACCTTGGTGAGATTATTAATACAGATGGAAACATAATGGAGGAAATTAATCATAGAATTAAACTTGGTTGGAGTGCTTTTGGTAGAAATAACTTGATACTAAAAGGAAATATGCCTATGTGTTTGAAAAGAATGGTTTTTAACAAATGTGTTTTACCAGTTCTTACTTATGGATCTGAGACTTGGACACTTAATAGAAGAGCAATACATAGACTTCAGACCACTCAAAGGAGTATGGAGAGATGTATGTTGGGAGTAACAAGAAGAGATCGAAAACGCAATGTATGGGTAAGACAACAAACAGGTGTTACTGACCTTATTTAAAAAATTAAAAGATTGAAATGGAGTTGGGCTGGACATACTGCTAGAAGAAATGATAATAGATGGACAATTGAAATTTTAAACTGGATTCCAAGAGATTGTAAAAGACCCAGAAAGAGACCACACATGAGATGGATGGATGAAATAAGAAAATGTGAAGGGGTGTTGTGGAAAAGAGAAGCCTAAGATCGGAGAAAATGGATTAAACTTGGAGAGACCTTCATCCTGCCGTGGATGGATAATGGTTGATATATATATATATATATATATATATATATATATATATATATATATATATATATATATATATATATATATATATATATATATATATATATATATATATTGTACCTATCAATTTTATTTGTATAAAAAAATAATCAAAGATAAGCACAAATTATGGATATTAAAAGTTAATACTTAATAAAAACACTAAATTTTGAGATTATGAGGAAAAGTATAATTTAATCACAAATTATGCTAATGCCCAAACCTAGCTTTATTTATGAATGTCTTATAGACTATGATTATTTTTCCAGACCATTAAATCACTCCTAGTTAACTGAAGAACAATTAGATCCTCTATGGATTAAGAAATTAAATTAGGTTTAAAAACCTGTGTGTAATCCAATGCTGGGAAATTCACAGGAGGATATTATAAACCGTCAGCATTATTAAACTATACAGTATTTAATTTAGTTCAATATGCATTATTATCTCATAGACAATTATTAATTTATTTATTATATTTAATTGATAAGAATTTATGACATGAGAGCCAGGAGGCTAGAGTAATACATAACAAAAATATTTATTATACAATAACATTCATCACTTAAAATACCCTACATTATTTCAAGAGACTTATTGTTATATATTAAGATATATACATATAAAAATTTAACACACTACTAAAATAAGTTATAAAATGTAAATAAATAATGAATACATAAATATTACCAGTTTTCAGATGATCACACTTAAAACAAAAGTTTTATTAAAGACTCCAGTTTAAAATCATTTTTTGTTAAGCTTGACATTTTTCTTTCATTTGTTTGTTTTTACATTATAAAGTTTACTCCAATATTTGAGAGAATATAAATCCATCCTTGAACATTTAGAAACATTAATTTTTAAATTTTTTTATCTTCTTCAAATTTTAATTTATTTAGCTCATATTTCTTCACTTCCCTAAAGACAAATATTTCATAAGAGAATAATTTCATTTAACAATTATTTGCAAACATATTTTTTTCAATATATATTAAGCACAACTCAAAAATTACAATTGAAGTTTGATCACATATCAGGAATTAAATCAATAGTTCAATTCAAATTATATTGTCTCCAGGGTAAAAAATACAGATACAGCAGACTTATTTATCATGTGTCATCATGATCATTTCATAATATTTTTTTGGTTCATAACATAACTGCTAAATAAAAATAATCTTACAAATAGCTAATGTTTGTAAAATCAAAAGACATAGTCAAGATGCTGTGCAGAGTGTGAATTTTTAATAAAAAAATTAAAGTACATTTTTATTGAAATTATCATTGTTTAAGAATAAATAAATCTTATTTATCATCTTTCTAATCATTTTTAAGTTATTTTTCTTACTTACAATAACAAAAAAAAATTATTTTGTTACAAAACAAAATCATTTTAAAAACTTCACATTTTAACAAAATAAAACTTGAATCTACTTTTTTTTAAAAAAAAAGAAAAAAATTGACTTCAATTATTCAAACTTTGAATAATTGACCTTTGAACTTTGACTGTTAAATTTATAGACAAATCAGTGAATTGAAATAAATATTTTTCTTACCTTTTTTAAACGTTTTATTTCTTTCTTTAAACTGTTACCCCAAAAGTCATCATAATCAACCATTATCAACACACATTTGCCAACACAGTGAGTTTATTGGCTTTTTACCTCTGAGATTAAGAATATTTTTCCAATATATACAATCATGACAGATAAAAATAAATCATGGCTCTTATTCCCAGGAAGCTGTAAAGTCACCAACCAAGGCAGTGTTTGGTGGCCGAGGGTGGAGGGTGCTAAGAATCCCTTGATTGCAGACTCAGGCTGCCATTTGATGATGACTTTTTATTTAGGTACTTACAATTGCAGATCACTTTCAAGTGAAGGAAGATTGCAAGAGTTAAAAGAACTATCGTATATTAAATGGTACACTATTGGACTTTGTGAAGTTAAAAGAAAAGGTGAAGAAACAATTGATTTAAAAAGTGGACATATACTCACTATAAAGGCACAAATGTTGGAAATCCAAGTTGAGTAGGATTCATTATAAATAAAAAAAATGGAAGAATAACATTGTGGAGGTTGATAGTGTATCAGAGAGAGTGGGAAGATTAGTTTTACAATTTAATAGCAGATACCAAATGAAGATAATTCAGGTTTATGCACCAACAAGTTATCATAGTGATGAAGTAGTAGAAGATTTTTATATGGATGCACAAAAGGTTTTTGATCAGAATAAACAACATTTTAAAATTGTTATGGGAGACTTTAATGCTAGAATTGGTAAACAAATGAACGATGAAAATGCTGTAAGTAATTTTGGTTATGGTAATAGAAATGAGAGAGCACATAGACTTGTAGAATTTGCAGAAAAGAAAAAAAATATTATGATTTTTTTTTTTTTTAGAAAAATGTTAAAAGGAAATGGACATGGAAGCATCCAAATGAACGTACAGCAAAATTTGATTATATTTTGACTAACAGAAAATACATATTTTATGATTGTAATTTTCTTAATAAATTTAACACAGGAAGTGATCATCAATTAGTAATATGTAAGATACACGTTAATGCTAAACTAGAGTAACAATAATTATTAAGAAAAACAATATTTACAGTTGATATTTCTAATCTTCAAAAACATTCTAATGAATTTAAATTAGAACTTACAAATCGATTTCAAGTATTAGTAGATTTTGAACATGATTCAGATTGAATGAAATTAATAGCAAAATAACTGATACACTTTCAAAAACTGCAACAAAGATAGCTGGTATAAAAAAGCAGCAATTGACCAATAAAAATTCTATTGAGACTAGAGAATTTATGAAGAAAAGAATAAATATGAGGATATACAACAATGATTCATTAAAAAGAAGTGAATATCTAGAATTTTGTAAAATGGTGTGGAAAAGAATCGAAAATGATATAAGAAAGTATAATTGTGAACTAGCAAAGAAAGCTTTTAAGAGAATAAAAGTCTAAAGAGTCTAAACACCATTTTGGTATTGGTAGAAAATTTATATCTGCAATAAGAAAAAAAAGATGACATTATTTCTAAAAAGAGAGATGACATCATGGAATGTGTAGAATAATTCTATTAAGAATTATATATTAATAAAGAACAAATATCTCCTATATCTATTATATCTTCTGAATTGCCAAGAATTTTGAATGAGGAAGTGAGACATGCAATTAAATTATTGAAGAAAAAGAAGGCTCCAGGTAGTGATGGAATTATAATTGATATATTAAAAGAAGCAGGTGAAGAAATAGAAAAAAAAATTAGCCAAGTTATATTCCAAATGTCTAAATGACAAAGATGTACCAGATGATTGGAAGAACGCAGTATTAATATTAATATTTAAAAAAGGTGATAAAGGAGATATTAGAATTTACAGAGCTATCAGTCTTTTATCAGTTTTATTCAAAATTTTTACTAAGATAATTACAACTCGTCTACAGAAAACACTGGAATTCCATCAAACAAGAGAATGAGATGGATTTAAAAGTGGTTTTAGTATAGTAGATCATCTCCACGTATTGAAACAAATTTTAGAAAGGACAAATGAATATGAGTTGCCATTATGCTTAAAATTTGTAGATTATGAAAAAGCATTTGATTCTATAAACATTTATTCAGTGATTAAAGCTTTGGCTCATCAAGGTATATATCCAGGATATTGTCTTATTTTAAAGAATATTTATAAAAATGCAACAGCAACAATTAGATTACATAATGGTAGTAGGAAAGTCAACATTGGGAAGGGTGTAAGACAGGGTGATTCTATATCTCCAAAACTTTTTACAGCAGTGCTGCATGAAGTATTTTGTGGATTAAAATGGGAAACTAAAGGAGTGAAAGTAAATGGAGATTATTTAAGTCATTTAGATTTTGTAGATGACGTAGTTGTTTTTTCAAATAATGCTTTAGAGTTACAGGAAATGTTTTAGGAGTTATCAGATGAAAGTAGGAAAGTAGAACTAAAGATACATGTTAAAAGGACTAAAGTAAAGTTTAATAGATTTTCTCAAAATATGAAAATAAAGATGGATTATGATGAATTAGAAGAAGGTAATAGTTACAAATACCTTGGTGATATTTTTAATGCAGATGAAAACATAATGGATGAAATTAATTATATATTTAAACTTGGTTGGAGTGTTTTTTGTAGAAATAACTTGATACTAAAAGGAAATATGCCTATGTGTTTGAAAAGGAAAGTTTTTAATAAATACATTATGCCAGTTCTTACTTATGGATTTGAGACTTGGACACTTAATAGAAGAGCAATACAGAGATTTCAAACCATGCAAAGAAGTATGGAGAGATGCATGTTGAAAGTAACAAGAAGAGATAGAAAATGCAATGTATGGGTAAGAGAACAAACATATGTGACTGACCTCATTGAAAAAATTAAAAGACTGAAGTGGGATTGGGCTGGACATAATGCTAGAGGAGATGATAATAGATGATAATTGAAATTTTAAACTGGATTTCAAGAGATTGTAAAAGACCCAGAAAAAGGCCACATGTGGGTTGGATGGAAGAAATAAGAAAGTGTGCAGGCATGATATGGAGAAGATAAGCTAGAGATCGGAAAAGACAGATTGAACTTGGAGAGACCCCAAAAGTAATCAACATTTAATGAGAATTTTAAAAGAAAATTATGCCACTAACAAATATAAAATAATAATAAGTTTTACTTATAGTAAAATAATAGATTAGAATATAGATGTAAAAGTACTGCTGGAGAATAAATTATGCATATATCCATACACATGAGCAAGAAAACTTAAAATTTAGGAAAGTCTATTTAATAAAGAAAAAAGTAGTAAATTGGGAGTTTTTTACTGGGAGGTGCAGGCTCAGCCAATGTAAAGGTGGGGGGGCAGCTTAAAATTATATATTTTATGTAATTATTAAAAAAAAAAATTAAAATATTTTTTTCTAATAACACTAAGTAATTTTTTTTTTTTTGTAAATTCTTTTGTTTTTGAGAAACTTCAGTGATATATATATATATATATATATATATATATATATATATATATATATATATATATATATATATATATATATATATATATATATAATGCACAGTGGCAAACTAATTATATCATTATTTAAAGTTAAAAAACTAAAAACAAGATTGCTTTAATATAAAAAAAATATAAAAAAAGTTGTTAATTATTTAAAGTTAAAAGTTATTTTTAATCCTAAAATGGAAATGATTTTTTATAATGATGCAATAGCAAACATGCCCTTGGGCATAAAGTAAGATAACACATCAATTAAAAAAATACTAGTGATAAAATTTTGAGTTTCTGCTCTAAAGTAATCTGGACAATAATAAATGTAAATAAACACATGGTGCACAGAGAAAAGTCATCATTGCCAATGAGAACAGTGCCAAACCAGTCATGATTGATCCTGGAATTTGATGATAAGAATTCAAAATGATATAAGAAAAACTTTTTAGTGAAGATTTAATTGCAATTGGTCTTCCTGATTGTGTGTTATTTAAATATATAGTTATAAGTGTATTGTGATCTCCAAAATGTAGGGATCACACTATAATTTACATTTCCCATATCTGCATCAGCTGAGGTGATCTCCAGAATTGCAAATCCCAGAAACTGACCAGAAATGAATTCAAATCCACCTAGGAAAATATGAACATAAATGCATGACATATTAAGGACTGGAAAGATGGATTTCAATAAACCTAGAAGCATAGGGAAGTATGGAATTTTGCTTTAAATGAACTTTAATTATATAATACAAACTTTTCCAAGTACTAATTTTAAACATCACTTATTTTTTAAACTAAATCTTTATCTGACTAAAATTTTACATTATTTATTATATTTTTTTATATTTGTGGTTGATATCATATTCATTCGTTATTTGAAATAGGTGTAAATGGCTGCATAATTTTTGTAAAATTATGTTAGTTTAAGTGGGTTAAATTTGGACCAATTGTTTTGTAGTTAAATCAGTGCAGGTGGATAGATGTAAAGAGGTTCTATGTCAATGTAATCTAGGTAGATGCATTGGACGCTCTTTCCCTTGTGGCATGTTAGCATAGAGGGCATAATACCCACCTAAGCATATAGCCCAAATGTGCAGTCATTGCATTGTCCATGGTCATAGATATATTTCTTACACCATTGATTGTCTTAAGCTCTGTTTGGAACAGTAAGGTGGCAAAAAGCACTATTCCCTTTTACAAGGGATCTTATATATATATATATATATATATATATATATATATATATAAAACTCTCCATGATCATTAACAAATTTCACCAACAGACAGGAATGATCCACTGCCCAATTTGTGATATATATATATTTATATATATATATATATATATATATATATATATATAATATATATATATATATATATATATATATATATATATATATATATATATATATATATATATCACATCACAAATTGGGCAGTGGATCATTCCTGTCTGTTGGTGAAATTTGTTAATGATCATGGAGAAGTTGCTCATTTCTTCCCACCCGTAATTCGTTATTTCTCTAATGATATCATGTTACAGATGTACATTTCTGTTAGCATGATTGTATTATGCTAATAATCTCATTTTGCATTGATCACATTGGTATATCAGTAAACTAGAATTGGTTTAAATGTGAAATTTTGGCTTAAGGTTAAAATAATTGAGTGAGTTATATGTGTATTCTACATTGTTATTTACCCTTAGTAAAGTATTAAAATTGTAAAATTTATTAAATGATTCCATCTGTGCATATAATTAAAAAAAAATATATTCACTAGTTAATTTAACGTTCAGAATTTTTCTTTTAATGTGTGTGTGCGTTATAGTAAAATGTTTTGTTTAGTTAATTTTTGGTAATAATTTTTTTTTATGTTTTTTATTAATAATATTTTAAAATTAAAAATGTTAAATATACAGTTTTATATTTTAAGCTCGGCTACTCTCTGAGATAGTGGCTAGGGCTTTTGGTTTGATAAAAGAGTTGAACCTCATCCATATATATCTACTGCCTTCATAAATTTTCTGTGATGTGATGCACTGTGACTTCTCCTTATAAGGAGTCAGGATTCTCGTAGTACAAGGCCCAGAAAAAACTGTTAGCCACTTTACCATCCTTTTCCAATCCCTACACTAAGTTTTCCCATAATCTGTTCCATCCAATTTCCACAACTCAATATTTGTCAACTCCATGGCCTTCACATCTAAACCTCCCTTATCTTTTCCCAGATCCAGCATAATAACCAATAATCAACTTTATTCATATTTATTCTTCCATATCTTTATTATCTGTACTCTTTTTGATTTCAAACATTTACAATGAATTAACAGATGCCTAATATATTCTTTGCCTTCCTTACACAACTTGCAGAATAAATCATCCATATTTTTCCATCTATATGTATATCCCATTGTTGCTAAAGATACCATTTGAGCCTTATTCAATAAATTACTTTATTTGCTATTATCATAAACTAACTTGCATCCAATGTTCCATTTACTTCTATATATATTTAAACTCTTTTTACTCTCCATACTAGTTCTTCATCTCTCCAACTTTCTATTCTTTATTAATGTATTTATTCTTTTATCTTGTTTCTTATCACTATAACACTCAACAATCCCCCTAACACAATCATCCCATTTTTTGTACAAGTATACTGATGTAAATTTCTTTATTTAAATCTTCTGCATATGGTATTATCTTTCTCACCCATCTTGTTGCCAGCCCTTTACTTGTAACCCAATTAAATACTATTTTGGCTATTCTTTTATTATCCATAAACTGCAATTTACTGAACATTTTCATTTTGCTTTTTGCATCTCTCATATAAAAACTTAACCATCCCCTTTTTTCTTGAATTGATTCATTTGCTGTTCACACACCTGCATCTAATGTATTTCTTCCTACTTCCCTTTGTACATTTTCTAAGTAATGTAATACCCCTTTACTTATTCATACCCTATCATTGCCATATGTTAACCCTGCTAATGTAACTCCCTTCCATACACTTCTAACTACATCATATTTATTATATAAAAGCACTATTAATTTCTTTATAAATCCCTTTCTTTTCTTTGCTTATTTATCAGTTTTCTCTCCCATTCATCCAATCAATTTTTCTGATTACTTAAGTTGATTCCTAGACTTTATGATATGTGTACTGAATATTGGAGGGATATTGGAGGCATCCTTATATATATATATATATATATATATATATATATATATATATATATATATATATATATATATATATATATATATATATATATATATATATATATATATATATATATAATGGAAAATATAGCACTAAATGATAATCTTGCTTTTGTTTTCTTTTTTTTCTGGTAAAAAATTAATTTATCAAAGATTTTATAACTTTCTATCAACATGTTACTTTTTATAGTGAACATCTAGAATACTGTATATTTGTCAGAAATATATACATATACAAGTAATATATTAAACATACTAGATATTATAAAATGTAATTGGAGAGACAATCTTATAAGTATAATATCCATGAGATTTTTAGTATAACATCCTTTAGTATTAAAGTTAAGATGTAATGAATGAAAATAGAATCACTTTTACTAATTTCAAAGTTCTTATATGGTTGCCTGAGTGGACATCTCTATTCAGTACGTTTTCTTGCTCACTAGTGTTATAATTTATTTAGATATACAAATAAGAACTTGCAAACAAATAAAAGAGATTTCATTTTTGTTTATTTCACCACAAGTTGAAGATTAGAAGATATTGTACGAATAATAAAAGATGCTAAAAAATATTTCCGAGTTAGAAAAAACAAGACATTTTTTTTGCACATAAATTTCAGTAATTAGGCAGATCTCTTTGTCATTATGATTATGAAAATTATGTAAAATTGATTGCAAATGATATTGGGATTATCTTTAAAAAAAATAATTACCAGTTATTAATTCAATTTTAACAATGCTTAAAAACATTTCAAATTAAAATAATCAATGAAGATTTTTTTTTAGAAATCAATAAGGATTCAAATATTAAGTAACTTTAATTTTCATTTCTTTTATTTAAATAATTGAATATTTATATAATAAGTTAGAAAGAAGACTTATTAGAGAAAACAAAAAATACATAAACTAATACTTTTTCATTTTTAAAAAATAGGTTTTACAAAATATCTAATATTTTCTAAACCCTATATTTACTTATATAATTACTTGAAAACCAAGAACGAAATATGTATATGGGTGGTATTTATCTTTTCTACATGTGTGTGGTCATGTGTATCAGTTATACGATATAATGTGAATAGTTGAAGGGTGTTTGAAAATCTGAGTTCAAATCCCCTATACTTATATAATTACTTAAGTAATCCTATTTATATATTAAAATTTGACTATCTTATTTTTCTTTATTAATGTTGGATATTTTAAAATTTTGTATATTATTTAACTTAATAGAAATACATCTAGATCTCCATACTGGATTCCATAATTACAGTCATAAAAATAATTGAGTTGTCATGAAAATAACAATAATATTTTTTAGTTATCATTCCCAGCCACAATAATCATCAATACTAAACTCCCATTGGCATTATTTAACGCGAATACGTGTTTATTAAACTAATACCCGAAGAAAAACATTAAAAAAACATTTGCTATATTTCACTTATGAAAATATTTTTTTAAATGAATGTTATTATAGTAATAGTTTAGAAATGAGTCACAATATTCATCCTTGCAAATAGAGTAAAGTTAGAAGAATAGTAATGTCGCAGTGTCACTTTTATAAAATGGGAAAATAAAATTAAATTAACGTAAATTTATTTAGAAATAATACAATATCCTATGTATATATTTAGAGAACAATATATAGAAATAAATTGTTCAGTAATCAACATATTTATTAAAACCTTGGCGACGGGTAATTGTCTACAAAACTTTTTATGATAGTCTCAAATTTATTTTAAAAGGAAAAAAAAAAACATGCAAATATCTATATATTATTTATTCTTCATATATACTTCTAGTCCAAAAATTAATAATTTGATTATAGAAGGACGGTGCATTATTATGTGGCTAACAAGAAGTTCATCGCGAAAATTGAAGGTATGTTTGCAGGATAACACATGTTAAACATATATATCAAAAAGTGAATTTGTATCATTAAAAGTCCCAATGCATTGCCAATTATTATTATTTATTGTAGAATAATAGCATAACTGGTAAATATCTTCAACTATCATATTTTAATAACATTCAAATTTAAATATCTTAAAGGGTTTTTATATACAGATTGACACGATATTTCTTTATTTTTCTGCATACTATATTTTTTGTTGTCGAAGATTATAATTTAATGTTTATTATGATGTCAAAAGATATTTTTGTAAATATCACTTTCTTTATCTAAATAAAATTAACTTTTTAAAATATATATATACCTTTTGCATCAAGGCTTTATTAGACTATCCAAAACTGTAATAAATTTATGTATACACATTAATATACATATGTATATAAACGATATAACAAACAAAGCCACACATGTTTATATTTATATAAATTTGAACTGGAATGTGTCTTCCGTAGTTTAGCAATAATAAAAAAAATAGTGATTATTTTTTATTATTATTTATTATACTGTATATAATTAATCGTTATTGAGCAAATAAAATTATATTTATAGACAGTTATGCTTAATCAATAATGAAATCAATTTTATTTATAAAATACATATATGTATGAAATCTGTGCATATATATATATATATACTATTTATTAACTTTTTAGAGTATTACTAAGCACATTTTAACTAGAATTAGTTTAGAGTATTCTTTTCCTCACCCACTCGTTTTTCTTCTTTCTCTTTTTCATTTTTTTGCTATCAGAAATAGTTCTTTAACATCTATCCAATTTTGAATCAGGAAGAAAAGACAATTCAATTGGTTTTTCACATATTCAATAGATCCAATTCCAAGATTCTGACATGTATGAAAATGATCTTCAATACTTAGGAGTCAGAGTGGATTGCTTTTTCACTTTTTCATGTTTAAAACCATAAAAGTTGTAAAGCTTTTTAAAGAAGTATCTACTATTGACAGTTAACCCTTATGAACCCAATGCTTTTAAACATTTAATGAGAAACCAAATGACTTTTAAATTTACATTAATCTCATTTAATTTTAAAGTCACTGAAGTCATTTTATACGTTTTTAAAATGAATGTTACATAATATAAAAGCAGAATTTTATATAAAAAATATGTCAATATTTTTGTAAATTATTAACATTTTAAACTTTTGTTTTAGAAATCTCTGCATTACTTTTTTTATACTTCTTCATCTACGCAGCACGTTCGCGCACATTCATTTGTAACGATAAATAATGCTGGAAGCTGGCTAATCAATTATTCTACGTATTTGGGTAACAAAACTGTACCGTACGTATAAAGATAACGAGAAAATCAGGTTGGTTTTGCTATTTTATATTTGCTACAAACTGAATAAGCCAGAACTGTAACTATAAATAATAGATCAATAATAATAAATCTCTTACTTCTTGCTAGCTACACTTATAAAATATAAAACGTATTTATATGTAAGATTCTTTTACTATATACTAGCGTATTTCAAATAAATATACATCGAAATCAAAGGGGCATTTTATTGATCCCGAAATATATTTAAAATATGTAAACAAATAATTTTAAAGTTTCTTTAAATGTACATAACATATTTTTCCTTTTTATATTACAATGTTATATTATCTAATAATAATTACTATGGCTAGACAAAATAAAATACAGTATTAAAGTATGTGTATTAATATCGCAGGGTAAATAGCAAATGCCATAGCGAATTTAATATGTGTGATCATAAATCAATGTCAACCTTATAAAAAATATTCACAAATCTAAATTTAATAAAAAAATGTATTAATAACAAACTTGTTTATAAAGAATAAATTTAAAAAAAAAATCCAAAAATGAAATCTTGCAATTTATGTTTAGACCTGTTTTCTATAAACTGAAAAAATATCCTAAACTGGGTTATATAAAAGAATATTATAATTATTTATTAATAAAATAACTAATTTGTGATATAATTTTATAAGTATTTTGCAGGACAAAGTTTTTTTTTTCTTAATAACACATCAAACTTATCTACTTATTCAAAAAATATATGGAGAGCTTATGAACAATCTAACTTAGAATCACAAGTGATGACTTTATTTAATAAATAACAAAAGTAAAGTAAATAAATTACTATATATATATATTCATTCTCTATTAACATATAGTAAGAGGAATCTTTTCATATCTTACACAAAAAGCGAAATAGTTACATAATAAGAGAAATTCACATCTCTCAGATAAAACAAATTTGTAATAAGACAAATTCACCATCTCTTATATAAATAAAATTATATATTTCATTATGTATAACAATGCCAAGTAATCAATAGCCACTGTTCAAATTTTTTGGAACAAACTAATTTACCAACATCTTACTTCTATTACTTATATTCCTAATGACTCACTAAGCATCATCATAATTCACTTTATCCTGCAATGAAGGATCTTCAAGATAAAAATTCATAATGATAATAAATATTAATAAACATTATATAATCCTTAATAAGTATAAACTTTTACACCAAACATAATACATGGGAGGTTTGCAAACATGTATTATATATAAAGGAAATATATATATATATATATATATATATATATATATATATATATATATATATATATATATATATATATATATATATATATATATTACCTTTGCTATTTTAAAAGAATGTTTATTTGGGCAATATAAAACAGAAAGGAATGTATAGCGACAGTTCATAATAAAATTATTATTAACATAAATAATGTCTATTTCTTTTTTTTAAATCTAAAGTCCTGAATTTAAAGTTCATTTTCATCCATGTTCAAGTGTTTTTTCCTGGGTGATACATGTGTAAATGAAGTAGGAAAGCAAAGATTACCAAAAGAAAGTTTGTTTTGGTTAAATTTTAAAAATACTTAGATAAAAGAATATTGTTCTTGAAACTTGTTTAAACAATTACAGGCGCATGTGAAAATTCAAGAATTTTTAAAAATGTTGATAAACTATTAATTGGTTTGTGCAATATCATTCACTCTCTGGATATCATTAAAATGTAACTTCTTCAATGCTTAGGCTTCAAAAAGTTTATTCCTTTTTTGTTAGATAGGCCTTTATTTTATTTTATGCTTTCATTTTATTTTAACAATATGACACAGAGACTCAGCAGTAATGTAGGCAAATGGAATGTAGGCGTTACAAACCCCATCCAACTATCTTTATCTAGCTGATTTTCAGAACTAATAACTTTAATAATATTGCTATTTTTTAACTGTATTAAAGTAAAACAATATAGTTGGATTGAAAATTTTTATCAAGTCCCCAGAATTGTTTTGTTAAGAATGAACAACTCCCTTGATTGAGAAATTAATGAGTTCTGAAATTATTATTCAATCTCCTAGAAACCACATGATATTAAAATTTTCCATTGTTTTCTTTGCACATCACACACATATCATGGACATTTGTCTTTGAATGTCTTGCATTCAACTATTTCTAAAATTAATTTCAATAATGACAACAAATAATTAATATTTATAATTTTTTTAAAATTTAAATCTTATATCTCCTGTGTTTTTTTAAATACACAAATATTCATTGACAAATATTTAAACTAAAATAATTGTCCATGTTACTTCAATCATCTTTTTTAAATTTAAAATAACCCTTTCCCTTAAATGTGAATAAAAGATTTTAATCTGACAACTTTCCAAATATATATATATATATATATATATTATGATTCGATGTCTGTATTTTTTAATTATTTAGTTACTGTAGTTACAAATATTAAGTTATATAATTACACACACACACACACACATATATATATATATATATATATATATATATATATATATATATATATATATATAACAGTCTAAAATGAAAAACAAATAGTCACAACTATATATGATAATAATGAAAATAGAAATTATTCTTTTAATGATTGCATTTTTTTTCAGTTCACAGTGAGGGCTAACTATTACTCTCTCTTTCTCTCTCTCTCTCTCTCTCTCTCTCTCTCTCTCTATATATATATATATATATATATATATATATATATATATATATATATATATATATATATATATATATATATATATATATATATATATATATGAAATAATTATAATATTCTAGAATAAATACTAGAAAATTTCATATGCCTATATAAATTAAAAATAAAATCTTCAGTATTGGCATCTTATGACACTTTACATGGCATTAAATGCCATAAGCTGGCTATAGTAAATATTTTATTTTTATTTCAAATTTTGTCTGCAGGTGATATGGTGATTATACAGCCATAGTTTTGCTTTTTCTACCCTACATGGTCAACTGATCAATTTTTTTTTAGATATTTATACAAACAACAAAAACTGATATCAGGGTTGCCTATTAAAATATATATTACAGTATATATATATATATTTCTTTTTCTAAATAATATTTATTATATATATTTTATTTAAAAATAGTTTATATTTTAAATAGTGTGTGGTCTACAGATGGCCCTGTTATATGTGGGGGTGTCATTAAAAGCTAAAACAATTCTCAAATTTAATCGAAAAAATCAGAAACAGAACCCCCTCTTGACAAGGTTATCTAAGTTATGTCTAAACAATAGCATTTTTTCAAACTGTACAAATTTAATAAATAACATTTCCAGACTAAAACCATTAGATGTGTTAGGAATTTAAGAGATCAAATTTAAAGAAATAGGCTCTATTAAAAAGTGACAGGGAAGATAAACATATAAGTTACAAAATTTCAAGAGGGGGGATGTTAATTATGTAAGGTGGTCTTAATCTTGAAAATTATATAAATAAGCATGATATCTTGCTGCAGGGTTCATTCTATAAATTTTTGTGAAGAGTTATACAGCAGAATCTTTGCTGTTTCATACTGCCATGACTGGCTAGGCAATGTTGGATTTGCTGTCTCACTCTATTGAGGGATGTCAATTCCTATTCACTCTTGCATACCTAAGGGCATGGTCATCATCACAGGGAGAGGAAACCATCCAACATTTTTTCCAAGAAGAAGAAAGAGATAAGTCATATACTGAAGAGAATGCCACTACACCATTATTTGATGCAACTGCATTGAAGCTACTACCAAGAAGACCAGTAATGTACCTTTAGAGACTGCAGAGCGCTATAATTTAATCTGTAAATTTATAATAGTGAACTAGCTTATTTGCTGCAAAGAACATCATATATTATTTCATAAGTCTTTACATTAAATCATTTGTAAAAGAAAATGTATTAAACTTGCATGAATTTATCTCCATACTGTACAATTATTTATGGTCAATCTAATTTATTAAAATTTGTTAAATTATTTCTAAAGTAACTATTTAAAACTTGCCCAAATTAATCTTATAACCTTGCTGTAATTCACCTGTGTAAAGTTAAATACTATTTTTATAATCTATAAATAACTGCAATCAGTTATGTTTAAATTTCTAAAAATTGCAGTCATGCCTAGATTTATTGTTTTAAGTATTTTGTTTAAATTTATTACGTATATGTTATAATATGCCCATCTTTCAAAACAATGAATAATAATTATTAACTAACTTTCAATGGAAGCCATTAAAATCTTAACCTTAAATATATTAAGAACACTGCTTAGGGTATTAAATTGCTGTTTCAAAATGCTACATTAATATATAATAATCAATCGCAACATGCTCATTTTTATCATGATTATATATATATATATATATATATATATATATATATATATATATATATATATATATATATATATATATATATATATATTATAAATTGCATTATACTTGGCAAGGTTTGCTTAGTCATGTTTTATAAATTATGACATTTGATACCTGCTAGTTTGAAGTGATATGCTAGCTAGAGATTATTTTAAAGTATATTTGTGAATATTTGTTAATGCACAACAAATATACATTCCCTCCTTATATATATATATATATATATATATATATAATATATATAATATATATATATATATATATATTGTAAATATCGATAAGTCTATCTATATTTTAAAAATTATCATTTGTTATATATATAAAAAAAAAAACCTCTTTGAGTTGATGTTTATACATGAAGTATTATTGTTTATGGTTATTAAGTATAGTTATTGTTTGAAGTTATTATCTTATTTATATGTTGATGGTACATCGTTATGAATATTTAATTATTATAAATAAATAAAGACATATAAATTGTTGATTATAAAAAAAATTATTTTATTTGCAGTGATTATTAAAAAAATGCAATATTATTATTTATGTATATTTTTAAAGCTGTCAAGTAAATTTTCAATTTAATATTTTTTATATATATATGTTTGATATTTATTTTTTTTTAATGTTAATTGTTTAAAAGAAAACATGTGTAACGAGGGTTTTCAAAACAGCATTTGCTAGCACGTGGAGCAACAACAAAAAAAAGAAGCCATTATTATTATTAGGATGGTGATTAAAAAAACAAAAGGATAAAATTTTGTTGTACTTCGTTTCTTTGAAGTTACCATTCTTCAGAATATTGGAATAAGATAGATTTTTATGGTAAATACATAAATCATGACAGGCTAATAGAAATATATCGCAGCCAAGAGGCTGCACCATTTTCTTTCATTTATTCCAAAGCAGTTTAAAAAGAAAAAACTAAGAAAATTTCAATACATATATTTCATCGCGTCTGAAGCCGAAATTTGACATAGCTATCTGGAATCTATAATGGTCAATCTAATAATAATCTGGAGGTAACTAGAATTAATATATTGGATTTAACATTTCAATTTATTTATTTATTTTTCAAGGAAAGAAATTTTAGAAGGATAAAAATATACATATATCCAAGAATTGACAATTTTCTCTAACGTGATAGTTTCCTCACCTTAACTAGAATGCATTCTAATATTAAACGGATAAAGAAATAAAACAAAGGAATAAGTTGACTTTTGAAGGAAAACTGGACATGTGAACTTTGAAAGGTAGTTAATAATTTTATATGTATAAATGATATATAAATATATTTTTGAGATTGATATTTTTGTTTACTTTTATTTTTCATTATAAAAATATAACGTTTTATAAATAGTCAATTCAAGCGTCTTGTTTTCTAACAGCAATAAACGTTTAACAGGTGTTAAAATTAACACTTAAGTAATTTAAAATCTTAAAGTATGGCTTATAAGTTTGGGTTGCATATGAGTTGTTATGTATATTTTAATAAGTAAATTTATATTCGCAAATTTTTATTATAAAAAAAAAATGTTTTATTATTAATTTATTTCCATTTTTTTTTTAACTTTATATAATGATTCTTATGCATACCAAAACAATAATTTATATGTATTTGCTGTATATAATATTTTTTTTATTATTTTAAATATCTGAAAAATATAAATATGGATTTGTATTTATATTGATATCTACTTGTTAAGCACAGATATGTCTTTATATATTTAATATATATACTTATTGCAAGTATATATGTATATTTATTATTTGGGTTTGTATTTAAAACATTGATATTACCTAAAATTAAACCATAATATAAAATAAAGGATGTACTATTTGTTTTATAAGTAATGCCTTTGTAATTTATTTGAAAGAGTATTAATATTTTATTCTTATTTTTCTTTTAATGCCAGAGTCATTATGAAATTAATTGAATTCACAATTTAATAGAGGATAACTTCATATTCACTTATTGTTTAGTCTTTAGGCCACTTACACATATTGTTATTCATTGATATGTTTAGATATACATAAATTTACATAATAGATGTGTATATTGGATTTAATAGAATTCCCTTTGTTTCTGATATATATTTGATTAGTTAGTCATATCAACCTTGAAAATAAATTATAATGATAGATCTCATTGCTCTGTATGATTTTAGATTTATTTCATGTATAGCTAGTTGGAAGGGCATATAAACAATTTATTTAAATATAACTGGGATAATTTTGTTTTTCTTCATTTAAATCATACAATCTATTATATTAGGCTTTCTCAACAATTGGATTCATTTAGATTATATATATTCCATTACGTTTATCATCCAATGTTTGAAGCATTATTTTCTTCTCATATATTGATGTTCCATTACATTTGAGGTATAATATGTTTATATGATATATTGTCCATTACATTTGGCACCACAAACTGTTGGTCCCAGTTAACTGATGATTGGTATAATGGAGTAAAAGTATGTTCCATTACATTTGAACGCCACAACGTGGTCAGCATAATATGTTCGTTTAATTATTCATTACATTTGGTGTATCAAAGTTAGGGGCTTGGTTAACTAATGATTATTGTTGCAAAAGTTCATATGTTTATTTTCATTTGAGATCATATAAAGATACATTCCATTATATTTGGCTTTCCCAATGTTTGGGGCCTTCTTTCTTCAATTTAAATGGAATGCAGCAAGTACATTCCATTACAATATATATATATATATATATATATATATGGTATATATATATATATATATATATATATATATATATATATATATATATATATATTGTACCAGTCAAACACTTATTTCATTTATATAAGCATGCACACAAATCGAACATGAAAAGAATTATGGTGACATGCCAGAATAAGGAAAAATTTAAATACTTTACCATAATATTATTATGGACACAAAAGATACTTATAAAAAGATTGATTCTTACATATATTTGGGGATAACTTTAAACCAATCTATATGCCACTGCCAGAAAAAAAAATTCTTTTCCTGAAAGGATATGCAAGTTCAAATATCATTGTGCATATATAAATAATTATTCAAACAAAACTAATAAACAAGTATCCTCATGATAAATTTAGATTTAAGACCTGGTAAGATGATGTACCATTTGCTAGCTCAGCATACTGTATTCTCAGTTTAAAAAATGGGGATCAGAAAACTTGCATAATTAATTAATAATATTGTTAGAGAAAGTAAATTACAAAGAGAATAAAAAATATATGGTGGTAGTCGCTTTAGAATTATAATATAAATCTTTTATTAGACCATTATTCCATACCATTTATAATATGAATACAAAATTAACATTCCCAGATTGATTAAATATACAAATGAATATTATACATGCATAAATCATTTTAGTAAAACAAAACTATAATCATAATGAAATACTTGTCAAAGCAATCATTAAACTAAATAAAGGATTTTTTTTTCTTAATAAAAAATGGATTAAATAAATAATATGTGAGATAGTAATCTGTGGATTATAAACTCACACACATGCATTAAGCAAACAATGAAAAATTAACAAGTTACATGAAAGATGTGTTTGGGTATGTATGTACATAAGGCATATATTTACGAAATATGTATTAAATTTAAATAAAATAAACACACGCAAAAAAATAGAGTACCCAATAAAGTTTATAAGCTTCACCCCTCTATGGGATTTGAATGGGCTATATATCTTTTCATCTACCATGACAATGGCTGGATTTGTCTGCAGCATAAGTTTATAGAATTCACCATCATCACTTTGGTTTTTGAATCTCGACATTTACATTATTTTGGGATGCAGGAGCAGAGCTGGACAGATGCTCTAAAGTGTGTTTCTACCCTAGAATCATTCTACATACAAGAAAGTGCTTGATTGGCATCTTTAGCTTTAGGCTGGACAACAAATATTATGCACTATAAACAGCCTTTTCTTGTTTTACAAATTCTAGGTTAGTTACTAGCTTCACTGGCATGTTGCAATTGAACTTTCATAGGCATTACCTGAGTGTATGGTGGAATAATCATCTGCTCATCATTTATCTTTCCAATTATTGACTAGATAACTGACATTACTCTACACTACTTAATTGTCCAATGTTAAAATCATTGTCTACTCACTGGTTAACTGCTCAAATGGTTATTTGAATGACTGCATGAATTAGTGTCTGTTGGTTCAGAATGACTGAATGAATTTTTAATTAGAGTAAATGCCATGGTTTAGGGTGAATCAGAATCAGCATGCTTGCTCAAAAGGTTGGAAGACTTCACGTTGGTCCATTAACAGCTATAGCTTAACAATAAAATTAGACCTAGTTTCCTAATAAGATTTGCCTTTTGAAAAACAAAAATGAACTAATTCCCTTCTCGCAACTTCAGAACAGATCTATATCTCTTCAATACCCCCTCAATTCAGGTATCCCTCCAAGAAAAAAAAATCAATTAATTAAATCTTTTTTTATTTTCTAATTGGTTTAGACGATTCATGAAACATTGCAATGCAACCGCCTAAGTGCCCTCAAGAATTTTTTATTTCCAATTAGTTTTTTTATCTTTATTCAGATCACAATATCACTATTTAAAATTTTAATGAAGGATGACATCTTTTTCATTTTTTTTAGTAATTACATTATCACAATCGAAGTTTAAAAAGAAATATTTCACTTGGATTGGACATTATTTTTCCCTGCATTATCACAAGTTTAATCAAGTTCTTTTTGTCTAGTTGAAATTATTTTAGATTGACTTTAGGCTTTTTTAAATTTAAGACAATGACCTCCCCCCTCTCTTGCTTAAATGCAACAGAAGAGGAAAACAACCATTAAAACTTCGATCTTGAAATTATTTTTAAATAGTAATATTTCAGATTTTCCTTTTTACATTGGTTGTAAACACTCAAAAAAATAAATACAGAATCACCACTTATTAAATAAATGCCGTTTCTTTATCAAACAAAAAAGTTTAAAATTATAAATACATTTTGGTGTTTCTTTTTCTTTTAAAAAAACAAAAATCAAAATTACAAATACATATTTCTAAGCCTTTAAATATTGGTTTTAATCACATATGTGTGTGAGTTTATGTTAAACCCACAGTTCTCTCTCTTAATTTATAACAAATTTGATTATATAAATTGTATACCCACCCCATTTAATGGCTTTTTACATATTTTTGGCCATTAATTTGTTTAACATTATATTATCCTTGGCCACATCAGATGTGCCTGGCACCATATATATATATATATATATATATATATATATATATATGTGTGTGTGTGTGTGTGTGTGCGTGTGTGCAGATTCAGTATTCTAACTTAGATTATAAATTAAATTGTTCTTTTAATTAGCATAATTATAATGCTAGTTTAAGAACTGAGTTGTGTTAGTTTGGCAGATAGAAGCTATTTGTTTTAGGCACAATTAATTAATTATATGTATACCGATTGGTCTTTTGTGTGTGCATTGTGAGTATGTTTTTATAAAGTATGCATTCACATATTTACATTTTGCTGCATTTTTTAAATGGGTTTACAGTGACAGACCACCCCATTCTTTAGTTTGGGTATGACTATCTTTATTAGAAGTGGAACTCAAGGATCCAGACCATTTTTATAAAACCTATCTGAGTTCATGATCTTATGTGTTCACACATTCATGGCAGCAAACCATCCAGTCTCAGAGCAATCAAGAATTTGATGATGAAGCTCCTGAATAATTACTCACTTGCACCACAAACTTATTCTTTAATATTTCAAATTGTGCCATAGTATTTATATGTGAAACTAAAGGTCACCAGTTTTTTTCTCGTTATTAATTAATTATTTAGCATTAGACTGAAGCTTAAATCTTGGTTACCAGGTTGAATCTGCATTATCTTGAGCTTATTTACTTGCTCACACCATTAATATATATATATATATATATATATATATTGTACCGGGTTCGATACGTTGAGCTCACACTTTATCTGTAAATTGGTTTTATCTGGGTTTCATCTTATTTAGTAATACATTTATAGTCTTATTTAATTATAAATATTATGAGAATGAACCGGCATGTTCAAGCAAAGTGGAGAATACTATTGATAGCAAAGCTGTCAATACTACCCAAGATCAGACTGAGTTATGCAATGCTTAACACAGTCACATTTCAAATCATGGCCCACCTCGACTGCTAGATTCAAACCCCTACTATCCAAACACTTTATTTGTTTTGGAGTAAACTCTAGGCACCAGATAGTCTAAAACTAACATGGTCAGGCAATAGGCCCATAATCCAGTGTTTAAAACATCCCTTAACTAGCTCAGTTATTTTTTTCAATTCAATAACAAAATATTGTTTCACATAGTGGCAAAAAATTGACTGACAAATAAAGCTTTAATTTCAAAGAAAGAATTTATTTAATTAACATTGTTTAACGTAATTTTAAATATCTTATTTAACTAATATAACACACGCACATTTATAAGTTACACACTATAATATCTTATGAGAAAACATTAAATAATATTTGAAATACAAAATATAATGAAATCACTATATACTAAAGCATGAACACATACAACATTTCAAACACACATATTAATAGTTTGGCTATGTATGCTATAGAGTTCTTAAACTTGACTCTTGGAGCTTTAATGTGGATACTTCTTGATGTTTGCTGCTTCTGATGAAGTATTTGTAACTGGTTAGATTGGAAGTTTTCTTGTGGAGATTTGATGGTGATTATTCTGAGGCATTATCTTTGAGACAACTAGATATTTAGCAGCTTTATGTTGTTATGCAGGTATCACTCTTATCAGGTAGGTTGGCTGTTTACATTGGACTTCAGGCCAGAGAAAGTCATATGTTTTTTGATGTTTTAACACTGCATTCTTGATTCTGGATAATAATAATAAACTGACTGATATAACTCTCTCAAATGCAACTTAAATGCAACTCAAACTCGACTAACTGTCCGATAAAAATTTTGACTATTTATACATACGTGTTGTCATTTTGATATTCTCCACCTATATCTGTTGTCAAAATTCCTTTGATAATCTTTTAATTACATGTTTTTAGAGATTGTTTAATTAGTAGCCATGCAAACGTGTTATTTTTATATCTTTAATTAGTAGCCATTGCTGTGTGTTTTTTTAATTTTTTAACTTTCATTTATTTTTAATATTTAATATGCATACATTATATTTACAGTCACACGTACATATATAATTTAAGATCCATTCACTATTTAGTTTTAAGATGACTTTTTTCCTTAACTTAAATAAAAAAGATTTATGTTTTTAAACTTTATGTTACATTTAAAATAATAATAATAATAATAATAATAATAATAATAATAATAATAATAATAATAATAATAATAATAATAATAATAATAATAATAATAATAATAATAATAATAATAATAATAATAATAATAATAATAATAATAATAATAATAATAATAAAAACTCTTTAACTTCTTTTATGAAACTTTTAGTTTGTTTCTACAGCAAACATCCCCCCCCCCCTCTTTTAATTAATTAATTGTAACTTTTATTTCAAGAACTCTTAAACTTTTAACTATTTATTTTAATGAATAATTTTATTTTAATATTTTTTTAAACAAAATTATTATGTGCCAACACAATGTTGGTACTATATATATATATATATATATATATATATATATATATATATATATATGTGTGTGTGTGTGTGTGTGTGTGTGTTTGTCATCTCTGTTGGCTATTACCTTATAACATTAGCAAGCCATAAACAACCAGATAGGGTATATTACATTATTATAAGCATGATTGAATAACTGCACATACATTTATTTTAATATGGTAAGATGAAACAGCTGTACTGATAGTAGTCTCATTCACTATGGAAATGCCTGCATATATTGAATACACATATTTAATGCTATATAATCTTTGCCTTTTTGTTACTTTATTTTATGTTATTTTGTTCTTGTTTTAATAAACATGTTTAAAATACCAATTTTGTTTTATAGCATTCTTGCTCATGGCTCTATTTCAATCCAATCCACATTATCTTATTAAATCCATGTTATCTTATTCAATTCACATTATCCCAATTTCTTAGTGAATTTATATGCAATATAAGTATACATTGCTGTAATTAATATAATTTATGTGTTATGTTGTCTGTTCCACCCATTGATTTAATTTGTCAACCCTTTAGTCTCATGTTTTCCCTGTCCTATGTCATCTCACAGATTAAACTGAGACTGAGTGTGACTTCAAAAATGTCACTCATAAAGTGTTAAATCATGTATAGTACTAGAAAATGAGCTGAAGTTTAGTTGGATTAGAGGTCTCACCACCTCATTCTGATCAGTTTTGTGTACTTTGCTTAAACTCTGGATTTTGTGTGAGTGTACAAATCTGACCATTGCAATACAGCACAGTTTTGTTGCTCAAATAGATGTCACATTTGTAAAACCATATTCCAGCATTATTTATCATTGCAATTTTGGCCCCCAGACATGATGGCTTGATAAACATGTTGTAAAGTTAAAATTTGTTTATTGTGACTTGATTAGTGTTTTAAATGCCTTTATGTTAATAATAATGTTTTACAATAACAATGTCCTTGGCTTATGTGTAATCATTATGGTAACTTTAATTTAGGAGAAGAATATATTACATTTAGTGAGGGATAATTTACTTGGAGGAAAATTAATTTTTTCCAAAATGATTAACTACCAAATGGAGGTAGATGTTTTTTGTGCATTTATTGGGTGGTTTTCTATTTAGGCAACAATAAGTTCCAGCCTATTACTGAAAATGAATTTTTATGCTTTGTTTTACTAATTGTGTGTGGTATTAATACTGATGTACATGGGGACCTGGAACTAATAGTTTGAAACATATTAACATATTAGAAATAAGAAAAAAATATTTCAGGATTAGTTAGTGATGCTAAAAGCTGGATACCAGACATTAATTGTTATGTCACACAGTGAATTTAATGAAGTCAGAACTGAAGATAAAGCTGACATCCAAGCATTAATTAATTGGGTGAATGCTACAAGTAATAAAGAAATAAATGTAGAAGATATGGAAAACAACAATTTTAGGGTTGATAACTCTATTGTTAGCATTACTTTAGTTTAAAATGTCATAAATTATTCTAAGCCTCAAGCTAATAAGAATAAGAATTTAGAGGTCAGTTTTTTTTTTCAAGGTTAAGAAAAAAAAACATTCTGTAAAAATGCAGACAGATTGCTTTATGAGCTTATATTTTAGGACTGATAAAATGCTAGAAATCTTGCAGCAAAAATAAAAGTAGTGATAAAATACAAATAGACAATGTGAAAAATGATAATTTTAAGAATAAAAATTATTTAAGTAAGGAAACAAATTCAGTGGTAATAGATAAATGTTGTTTTGAAGAGAGTGCTATGATGAGCCCAAGGATAGTCTGAGAAAATTTGAATAGATTATTACATTTATGGTGGCATAGATTTCCATAACATAATTTGTTCAAATATATTAAAATGGGTATTTTGAAATGGCTACAGTCAAGAATATGCGTCTAGTGGTCAAGTAGTTAGAAAGGATTTAATTTGGTATAAAGAATATGTGTTTTACATGAATTAGAAAATAAGTGTGTTGGTAGAAATTTATGCCACTTGTCTGACCTCAGTTATCCTGTTCTAATTGAATTAAATAAAAGTCTGATATTGAGGCATAAACAAAGTAGAAAATTAGAATCAGTTTTTTGTGATAATAATTTTTGTTTGGTATCAGGAATGTGTATTTATAAGTAGGCATGAAGTCGAAAGTGTCATTCAATTTTTATTGTAATTAGGGTAATATTCTTGATTTATTTTATAAAGATCTAGCAAGAATAAAATTTGAAGTGTTAATCTTTATATTGATAACCTCTATTCTTTTCAAAAACTACTTACTTATATTGAAAATCATCGTTAAAAAAAAGAGAATCTTACAATTCTGAAAGTCCAATGCCTATTGCATCATTCTGAATTAAAAGAATATAGTTTGTTATATGATTTTTTTTATTCAATAGAAGCTAGTTTAAATCAGATTTGCTTGCACTTAAGCTTAGTTAAAATAGAGTAGCTAGCGTTGTTAATACACAATGTTATTTATTATGGAATGATTTATTGCTTTCTTGTTTAGAGAAATATATTTTTTCTTTATAAATCAAAATAATAGACAAAATAGTGTAATCAAGTTAATACTTAGAAAAACGTACTGTTTATAGTGAAATGTTTTAATCATGTGGTTATACCCTTTTCTTTTTATTATTCATTTTATTGTCTTAGTATTTTTTTAAATAAAATTTCATAATGGGGGTGGAATGTACTAGTTAATCTTGACTCTGAACTAAAAAAATAGATATGTGATCTTTAAACATTAATTTTTTGAATTTTTATTATATATAGTTAATATCAAAATTATCATTTTTATAAATAGAGATCTCTTACGTCTGTTTGTTTCATGCATAATGTTGTTTTCATTTTAAACTGTTTATATTTTGAAAGTTGTTGAGATTAAAATCTTTTAATCACGTTTAAGTAAAAAAAGTTACTTTCTTAAAAAAAGGAAATTGAAATATATAATATTTGTCAAATAATGTTTGTGTGTTAATATGTATTTAAAAAATCCCATGGAAGATATACGATTTAAATTTAATTAAATTATACAAAAAAGCTTGATTACTTAAGTTATAGTTTTAGTAATTTTTGTTAATATTAGTTAAGTTTAGAAATAATTGAATTCATGGTGTTCAAAAAAGTGTTCAAGGAGTATGTGCGGGTATACAAAGTGGACAATGGAAAATTTTAGCATCTTGTGGCTTCTAGAAAATATCCATTGTAATTTCCATATTTTGCACTAAAGGGAATTGTCTACTCTTAACATAAAAAAATTAGATACTTGATAAGGAACTTTCCATCCAACTAGATTATCTTTTTCAAATATAGTTTTCGAAATGGCAATAATATTAAAGATATTAACCATATGTACTGGTCAAAACATGTTGATCCATCTAACATGAGCTGGAACTCAAAAAATGTATTTCAAACCTAGCGAAGCTCAAGATTTAGGTCAGAAACCAATCTGGATTCTAACCCATTCCCTAAGCCCCAAATCAAACACCTAATGAATAACATGTAATGATGGCATATGAGAATGTATTCTAAAATCCAGCCCACTAGCAGAGCAGAGAAGACAATGAAACTTATTTACTAACTACATTATCACTTAACTAACACAAGCATACACATGATTGTATGTGTGGAAGTGGAGAAGAAAGAATTCAAACTACTCAAAACAAGTAAGAAAATAAAAAAAGTTTAATATAATGAATTAATTACATAAACTAATGTGTGCATGAATAAGTGGTCTACACTGGTAGATAATTACATATTGAAATTCACCCTAAAGGTTCTCATATGCTCTTTTATTAACTAAATAGTATATATTATATCTTTAGTGGGTACAGGATTAAGATGCCAATCAATGATTAAAAATATTACATAAGATTGCTATTAACACTTTGGTTTACAGTTCTAAAACATGGTAAATAACATATTATTTTAGGAAGCATTCTGTGATTTATTAGATATAATAAAACTATTTTCACACCATTATGGTCATGAAAATAAGTAAAACACATTTGAAGATTACATTTAGTTATGAGACAAAATATTGATTGAAAATTCTTTTAATTAAGATTGGTAAGAAGAATGCTTTGTTTATCTCAAGACATATACTCTTAAATACACAAATAACAAATTATGATGATGGGATTATATAATAAGACTAAAATAACACTATTAATTAAATTAGCTAGTAGTATTTGTAATTTATGTATATATTTGACCAGAGCACAATTTTAATATTACAGCATTAAAATTAGGTCATGAAAGTAAAAGTATGGAACAATAAAAGAATTGCTGGTACTGGCATAATGGTGAAGAAATCAAAACAGGGCCATGCTTTTGGATAAAAATGAAATTTAAGACCCACTTTTTAGGGCAGTGCTTGGAGATAGATGGTTAGACATTGTGTGGACCAGGTGTATTGGATTCATCAACATGCAGAGATTTTTTGCATGGAGAAGATCCTGGGAAGCTCAACTATCCACAGGATAGAACACAAATAGAAATCCATGTGTTCAATCTCATTACAACTGTCAGCGAAGAAACACAAATATATTTAAATGGTCATATCTAAGTTTGATCCAAGCCTCATGAGATTCCATTTATTAACCTAGTTCAAATCCAGTTATGAACAATGAATGTTTCTGAATCCTGTAATGAAAGTTTATGCCATCTTCAATATCTGTTAATTTCAGTTAAAACTGAGGTTATTATTTAAATATTTATTGAAGCCAATTTTTTAATTTTGTTAATATCATTAATTACATCATGGTAAATTACTAAAATGATGCTATTTAAAGAGTATTCATTTATTTGGATTAGGTAAATATATTTGTAAATAGTTAAATATATGTTCATTATAAATTTTCAATACATCAGAATGTTTTATTTTATATTTTACAATTTTGTTCAAATTTTTTATGATTAAAAGTTTCATTCCTTCAATAAGCTTTCAAATCAACTTTTCCCAAAGTCAATAGTGAATTCTTTATTAATTAGTTAAAATGATAAGTTAAAACTTTAAGGACAGTTCTAAATTGAAATCACTTGTTTAAATTTATGAATTCATTTTCTAAATAGAAAATGAATTCAGATAATGGATTTGAAAGTCTTATCCAATAATGGATTGAAGATCAATTAGAAAAAAAATATTTTAGTAATAATGTAAAAGCTTTGGCCTTAAGGTATATAGTTTATAATGGGCTAGAAACCAGAAACAAGAGTATAAAAACCCTGGGAAAGTATCTAAAAGAGAGCCATTACTATTAATTTAAGAAGAGTTGCCACTGGAAACTATGTCCATTTTAATTTTGAATCTTAAGAGTGTTCCCAGTAGAAAATGCAGCAAACCTTGGGGATCTGATTGCTAAATCCTGATGTTCGCCAACAAATTATCAAAATGTTTCTAAAATAGAACTGTTCAAAAATTCAGAAGGAAACAAATCCATAAATGATGTCTGCATGAATTAAGTGCACACCTACATTGTCTCCTAAATCCAACCACACTCTGTCATTATGAATCAGTGAGCAATTCATGGAAGAACTGGTAACCTTTTTATTTTTAAACTGCAACTTTCTTTCTCCTCATGAACTATATAGTTCAACTCATATTTACAAGTAACTATTGCCTTAAGTTTTTCACTCATATTAAAAAGCTTTAAAGTTCTGTTACAGTAATTCTCTATTTTGTTATATCTTTAGTCTTAAACTAATACCTTAGTAATTTTTTTTTACTTTTTATGGTGGTTCATTTTAATTAATTCTTGTTCATTTGTTAATATTATATATTTGTGATATTATATGCCAATAAAACTTCCAACTCGATACTATCCTTCATTTAAACATACCCTAAGAAAATAGAATTACATTAATGTTATACCCTAATGATTTTCCTATTAGAACTAAATTAATAAGGGTTCTACTAATTATCGAGTTGGAATATTTATTTAGTTGCTTGATACTATTTTGCCAAGAGCTAATAAGTGTTATTAGCTTAATTTATAGCCACTATGCTCTTGACTAGTTATTTAATTTACAAAAGATTATTTATCTAGATGAAGTTAATTTTATAAATGTTTTATGAATATTAATAAGGAAAATAAAATAGATATTTTCTAAATCAAATCTCATATTCTACATTTGTGTTTGGGGAGGGCATGATATAAAGGGTATTATTATTATCATTATATAATTAAGTTAAGCAAATTTGGTCATAAAAAGTTTGGTTTTAATCTTATATGATCAGGTCATCACACTAAGCATTTATATTATGTAACTTACACTTTTAATTAAATATCATAATTATTATATCATTACCATTCATAATGTTGCTATGATGAGACATCCCTTTGCTTTCTTGGGTTTTGTCATTCCAGTTATATTATTGCTATTTTAAAATATAGGAAGATATTACTTCCTTATTTGTTCATCACTTTATTGGAACACCAATAGCTTGTGGTTGAGTCCCTACCTGGATTTCCCATGTTCCCTTATTTCTTCATAGGGCAAAAATGACTTGTTGAATACAAGCCACCCTTAATCTTTGTAAATTATCAACAAAACCATTTATTTCATACTCGTTTCATTGCTCATAATGTGTTAGTATCATTTCACTTCTTAGTTTAAATAAAGACCACTCTTTGCTTTATAAGTCATGCTGAATTGAATCTGTTAAAATCAAATCATTTTATATTTATAGACAATTAAAATAACTTCATTTGCTAAGTATTTGAAGTCATACATTTTATATTTACTCATACAGTCCAAGAACTAATTTATGGATGTGTGGAAGATAAATTTCATCTCATTTTTATAAAAAATTGGAAGCATATTTTCTTTTCCAAATAAAATATCACTTAATAAATAATGTATGTAAGTCATTTGGCATTTACGCCCGATATACTTTATATCAGAAAAAATCAGAAAGTTGAAAAATATAAAAATAATAAAAAAGTTAAATTATTGTTTTATATAATTGGAACTAAATAAATATTGAATATAAGATAGCAGAAGTTGAGCAACATATTAATATGAAAATGAAATATATGCACTGATTAAAACAAACAATAAAAATAACATAATAACATTGTTTTGGGAATGTATGCATAATTTTTATACAGAAAATGTACATTTATTTTTTATTATACAAAATTATTTTCCGTTAGTACCATAAGTTTTATGTAGGTCTAAAATATCGGTTTTCATGTTTAAATATATCTACAAGTTCTAGTTATAGAGAGTGGTAAAATCACAATTTCATCTATCAAATGCGACTGGTGTCCTCTGATTATTATTTTGCTGCTTTTTTTTATTAATATAGCTCTAAACAAAAGATGTTAAAATAAATTGTGTTAATGAAAGTAAACAATAGCATAAATATTAAGTAGTACCTTTTGATTACATTACATTATTACTTAACCCAATTTGACTTGGGTTTTTAAAAGAGAATTTAAAAAAAAAAATGTACCATATTTATTTGGATCAAGCATTTTTTTAATATTGAACTTTATTTAATTTTTACATATAAAATGAATTGAATAGTCTTGCGTTATTAGCTGGGAGGTATCGCAGCCGCCATGCAAGCAAGTAGTTGGTTGCAGACGGTTGTGGGTTCGCGTCCCGGCCGATACTATGACATATGAATATATATATATATATATATATATATAATGGAAAAACTAAACACTTGCTTTTTAGAATTTTATTTTAAAAAAAAAATAATAATAATAATAAAGAAAAAATCTCTTGTCTGTTCTTTTAAATGTAAAAAATGCATTCTTTTCATGTCTTAATGCAAATTTAATGTGATTTTTATGATTAAATTTTGATTGATATTTTCAAAATTAGATCATTTTTATATTTAAAAATTATGAAGTTGATGCATTCAGCTAAACATAATCATTTTCCAAATTTAATTTCTATATTCACCTTGCAGAGATAAAAACTTAAATATCTAGAGGGAAAAGGAAGTGTTGAAAGTAAAATTTTAAAACATTATTATTTTTTAAATTGATCTAAAATAAAATCATCTTTTAAACACTTTAAATATTGCTTTTATTGATAAAGGAAAAAAAAATGTACAGACTTTTTTTTTTTTACTTTAAAAATAAATAAATCGTGTATACAATAATAACATTTAGCACAGCTAAAATGTTTGTGAATGAAATGTTTACTTAATGCTTTTACTTCTTTCTATTTAATGTACTTTTTAATTAAAACTTTTACATTATTAATTTTATTGCAATTAATTATTTATTTATTTCGAGAGCTTTTTATATTTTTCAATTTTTTTTGCTTAAATTTTTTTTTAGTACTTTCATTTTGAGTTTTATATTATTGCTTTTTAAACATTTATTTTAAAAATTACTTAAAAATAAATAAATATAAAAAGTGGTAAAGCTATATTAGTATATCTGATATCAGTCTCTAGCTAGAAAATTTCAATGATAAAGTTATAGTAAATTAGCTATTGATATAATATTATACTAATGCAGTAAGAATCATTTTCGATTTACTGACAATTTATATTCATGTATTCAATCTCAAATTATTTTTCTCTTTTTATTCAAATTAATGTTCTATTTGTTTTTAAGTCCATCATTAGTTAATTTATGATTAAAAACTGGTTTCAAAGTCTACTTAAATGTTACACTTATTTATCAATATATTACATATCATTCTAAATAATAAATATATTAAGATGTAAACATTATTTTTATCATCATCAAAATTATTATTATTATTATTATTATTATTATTATTATTATTATTATTATTATTATTATTATTATTATTATTATTATTATTATTATTATTATTATTATTATTATTATTATTATTATTATTGTTGTTGTTGTTGTTGTTGTTGTTGTTGAAAAAGAAGAAGAAAAAATAATATATTAAATCGCATTAATTAAATTTTTTACAATGTTTCTGATATGTGTCTGAAATACATAAAAAAAAAAAAAAACATTTTACATTGCAAGTTTAAAAATTATTTGTTTAGGAAATTCTTTCCTGTTTTTGGATGTTTTCATCAATATGTTCACATCATCATTTAACTGTAAATAAAAGTATAATAAAGTAATTATAAATGGAGGGTAGAGTGTTTGTAAAATAGTGCACATGTTTATGTATGCTTATAGTTGTGCCTAAATGTTGTGTATTCTTTTATATATACATATCACTGCTATTGTTCTTTTTCCTATTTGCAGCTATTGATAATGTGTTCTGTAATTATATTTTTTTTTATAAATTTTCCTATGAAGTGCATTTTGAATAAATTGAATTGCATTATTACTTGCATTAATAAAATAATTATTCTATTTGCAGATAAATCTGCTTTATAGAATTTGACAATATTTCAAAGAAAGAAAGACAAGTATTAAATAATATAAAATCAGACAAATCAATTGTATTTCCATACTGCACCTTGATTCACCTATATATGATAACATACAGTAACAAAAAAATGATATATGATATTGCTTTTTTGCTTGACAGGTATGACATCCTTAGAATTACTGACTAATTTATTAACATTGTTTGGAATGTAGAATGTTAAATAACCATGTTGTTATATATATATATATATATATATATATATATATATATATATATATATATATATATATATATATATATATATATATATATATATATATATATATATATATATATATATACTATAAAAAATCACATGTGGATTTGAAATAAATGGAATAGATATTCATTGTTTACTATCAATATTAATTTCCTTCAACCATTATAACTCTTTTTTAAATTGACATAAAGTATTGTTTATTTGCTTCATTTTATAACCAACATCAAGTGATTCCTGAGAAAATATCTCAATATTTGTCAGTTTATCACCTTGGTAATGACATATTTTTTCATAACAAAACAAAAAGATCTAAAACTTGCCATCTTATGCATATTTGGTATTTCTGATTTACAATTTATATATTCTTTTTTTTGCAATAGCTTGATTATTAATTTATAATTTAATATACTGATATCTTTTGTAATAATTAAATCCAAATATTTAATATTTTTCTCCTGTTCCTTTTCAATAATCATTTCAAGCCATTCAAATCAGTTAACTCCTCTACAAGCAAATTTATAGTATTAGTTTTTCCACAAACAAAAACATTATCCATATGCCTTTTGTAAATTTTAATATCTTTAAAAGAACACCTATTTAAAATACTACCCTCATATGTAGATTACACAAAATTACAAACTTGTGCAACTTCAGGTAGACCCATACGTCAGTCTTAAGACATATTATAATATTGACTATCAAAAGATGCAACAATGTTATCAGTGTTGATTCTTTGAAAATTGTTTATATTAACATTGTTGCATCTTTTGAATGTCAATATTATAAAATGTGTAAAGGTTGGCCTATGAATCTGCCTGTAGTTGCACAAGATGGCAATTTTGTGTTGTCAGCATATGAGAGTTGTATTTTAAATATGTGCTCTTTTAAAGATATTAAAATTTACAAAGGGTATGTGGATAATGTTTTTGTTTATGGAAATACAAATACTATAAATTTGCTTGTAGGTTAATTAAATAATTTGTATGGCTTGAAATGGACTATTGAAAAGAAACAGGACAAAAATATTAAATATTTGGATTTAATTATTACAACAGATAACAGTATATTAAATTATAAATTAATAATCAAGCCATTGCATAAAAGTGGATATATAAATTGTAAATCAAAAGTACAAATTATGCATAAGATGGCAAGTTTTAGATCTTTTTTGTTTCATAACAAAAAAATATATATATTGTTACCAAAGTGATAAACTGAAAAATATTGAGATATTTGTCAAGGAATTAATTGATGTTGGTTATAAAATGGAACAAATAAACAATACTTTATGTCAATTTAAAAAGAGTTATAATGGTTTAACGGAAATAAAAATTGTTAGTAAACAGTGGTTATATATTCCATTTATTTCAAATCCACAAGTGAAATTTTTAAGGATATATATATATATATATATATATATATATATATATATATATATATATATATATATATATATATATATATATATATATATATATATAAATTTATAAATAAATATTTGAACATACAGTACTTAATAGTTTATAAAAAATATATGTATGCTGACATTTTTTAAAAGTGATAGTTGACAAAGCTATAAGTTAGTTGAAAGCACTTCTAAGTGACAGTTATACATATATTTTTATAAACTATTAAGTACTGTATGTTCAAATATTTATTTATAAATTTATATATATTATGTTGAAGAAATACAGACATTGATTTGTAATATATATATATATATATATATATATATATATATATATATATATATATATATATTGTAACAGGCACATACGTATGTTACATTGTTTTTTATTAGTAAAAACTTCTTTTTTTTAAGAATTAAAAATAAAAAAAATCATCTTAAACTCGCATATATATAAAATCGCACAGATAAATAATTATTAAAATAAAACTTTATTAAAGAAAAAGTATTTTAAAACTAAATTTTCAAAAAAGATTTAGAGATAAAAATAAATGTTTAAGTTTGAAAACAGATTAATTAATCTTTTGTAAAATAGAAATGATTATTTTAATTAGTAAATTAGCCTTGGGCATCTAAAATGTATAAGCAATGGTAAGCTAGAAAAACAATAGGAACATAATGGCCAATGAAAGAAATCCATCGGGGAAATGGGACCTCAACGGAAGGATCATCATCAACGATGATGTAACGTCCATTGGATCCTAAAGTTATGTATAAAAAGAAAAAAATTAGAAATAAAAAGTGATTTGTTTAATAAATAAGAGAGGACTGAAATGTGTTAAGTCAGAGAGTTGGAGGTGAAGGGATTGAAAAGATGCACTCTTCAATCCCTTCAGTTATTAAAAAAAAGAAAAAAGAAATGAAACTTCGCTCTTCTTATACTGAGGACAACAGGATCATCGGGGAATTTAATGTGGATTTCAAATGGCAAGCAATGGATAAAAGGAACGTTTTGAAATCATAAGAACTTTTTGAAATCTCAGCTTTAAATATAAATAATTTATGAACATTTCTAAACAAAAGAACTCTAAATACTAAACTTTTCAATATTTATAAATATAAGAATTTCCTATCTGACTAAAGTAGGTAAAATGTTATTTGATGTATTTCTTTTGTAAAATCATTTCCATTTATATTTTTTTGTTCTTTAAGTTTTATTATGATATCTGTTTTCCAATAAATTAAAATATATCAATGATAAACTTAAGTCAGGCGTGAATGGCTGTATAGATTTGTAAAGTTATATTAGGGGAGCATAATCTTAGGTTATTCATGTCATTGTTGAATTGGGTCAATGGATTGGAAATATTGATGTAGTTAGTAGATGTAATGCAAGATTCGCTATGGGCAGAATCACTTGTGTACGCCACACACTTCCTCTTGCCTAGGGAATGCGATTGTAAGTCGGCAAAATGACCGCAGTCCATTTCCATGGAGTTTTTTTTATTGTTCTTCTCATTAGATAGATGTAATATTCCTATCTAATGAGAGTCAATGTCTTATCTTAACCTACTTTGTGTTGCCGTATTCGTATTACATTGAATACATCGATATATCAAATGGATTGATGCCAGGTTGACTGCTAACTTTTAGCCTAAGGTTAAATGGGGATAGAATGTTTTATCTTCAAATGCAAATCTATGTAGTCTATTCATACTCGACACTAAATAAAAATGCATTAAATTTAAGTTGTTTATAGATGCTTGCATGGATTCATTACCAGCTAATTATGTTTTGGTTTTCATATTTGATCAAAATATATATAGACATTCGGTAAATACTGATACCTTACGGTGAGTATCTAAAATCTATTTATTTGGATGTCTTTTAAGTTATTGGTAACAATGCAAGCATCTTATGGTGAATGCTATTGGGTTACTTATAACTTTCCTTCTGACATTGATTGTACCAATGATTTTGTATTTTGATCGTTTATGTTTATTTGAAATGTTTTTGACGTTAAAATCTATGTAACCCAGTCTATACTCAACATTCCATAAGCAAATCTGTGTGAACTAATAATAGTATAAAATTTAAAATGTAAATTAAAAATCTAAAATAAAAGTAAAAATAATGGTAAATGTTAAAGTAAACATATTAAAATAATAATGTTAAATCTTATATATAATGTGCGTAAATAAATTTTTGCAAGTTAATTACTGGCAGTGACTTATTTTATTTATTTTTTTAATATTGAAATATAATTAGATAAGATATTATATTATTAAATCTCTGCTACTCCCTGAGCTAGTGACTTGGGTTAACGACCGGAATCAAAATTTAAAAAAAAAAAAAAAATTTTTAACTTACGTATCTGCCTACTTTATAATTTTTTCTAGGTTAAAATGCCTAGATGGAGCCCTGTAGTGCAGATCACGTTAATCTCTCTTTATCCGGATCATTACTATATATATATATATAAAGAATGTGTTTAATGTATCATTCTATGTTCCAAAACAATGTTAATAAATTAGTCAATAATTCTAAGGATGTCATACCTGTCAAGCAGAAAAGTAATATCTAATATATCAAAATTTTGTGACTGTATGTTATCATATGTAGGTGAATCCAGGTGCAGTATTGATAAGAGATTAAAGGAGCTTGAATTGTTATATAAGCATGTAAAAATAATGGTGATTTAATGATTGTTTCAGTTTTCTTTGATAATGAACAAACATGTAAATATAAATTTACATTTGATTTTGAGAGTGTGAAAATTCATCATGAAGAGATAATCCATAATAAAAGAAA